>JAVJIF010010507.1:0-77076 GCA_038442645.1 Agave tequilana | reverse complement strand
CTGAAAATGAAGCATTTATAAATTTTATTAGAACTACTCATAATCATGAATATGGACTGTTCTGTAAAGGTATTATTAAAATAAAATGTTCAGAATGTTGAAGAAAGAAAATAAATTTTAGTTACAACTTTTTCTTTTTATGCCACAAAGATTGCACTTACTTTTGATTGCTGGGAAGCTGTTAACGGCTCTCATTACATAGTTGTTACTACAATTTATTTTATTGATGCTGATTGGCTTTTAAACAAAAAAATTATTTGGTTTTAATAATTTTCCTTTTCTCATAATGGTTCTTATCTCAGTCAAACTATTAGATTTGAATCTAAAATATTTTATATTTCAGTTGATAATGCTATCAATAATACTGTTGCAATTGAGCTTTAAAACCTCATTTTAGACCGGTTTTGAATGGAAAATTTTTTCATATTCGTTGTGTATGTCACATTATTGACTTGTGTGTACTGGATGGATTAAAAGTATAGATGTTTATATTCAAAAGTTAAGAAAATACTATTTTATTTATTAGAAGCAGCGATCTAAGGAGGCAAAGCTTAAAACAAATTTGTTTAAGCGTCGGCCTACAAATTAGAGTTTTACCTCAGGATATAAGGACTCGATAGAACACAACATATAACATGTTGATGAAAGTTACTCCTTATCAGACTGCAAGAGATATGTTTATTTCTATGAAATTTTCAGATATATTTATTTCCAGTGATGAATGAAAAATTATTGAAATAATTTTTGAATTTCAAAGTAAATTTAAAAGAGTAAAAATATTATTGTTAAAATTTATTATCTTACAACTAGTTTAGTATTTTACGAGTTAACTAAAATTACTGAACCGTTTTGTACATATCGACATGATTTTTGCTTCAAGATATTGTTCATTCTATGTAAGAAAATTCAATAAGTATTTTAAAGATTTTTCTACTATATTTATTTTGCTACTATTATGTATCCTCGATTTGAATTTGAATGATGTAAATATATACTTAAAATTTTATGAAACATGGATTATACTGATTGTTCTTTAGTATGGAACGATATTGACCATTCTATAAATAATATATATAATTTTTATGATTCTCAATTTAAAAATAAACAATCATCCCAACCCGCGTCTTCATCTAAACCTAAAAGTTCTTTATTATCTGATTTATTATTTGCATCCAAATGACCAAGAAGCTCAGACTCATTGAATGACTACATTATTATTCTATTCATGCTATTGCTTTGAGATTGATGTAGACTTAGGTTTTGAACATTTTGATATTTTGACCTGGTAGAAATCGCAGGAATCAACATATCATGTGCTTTCCATCATGGCGCATGATTTACTAACCCCTCCTGCCTCTACTTTACCTTTAGAATACACTTATAGTATAGTTGGACGAGTGCTGATTGATACGAGGAACCACCTAGTATCAGGAACCATCGAGATGAGCATCTGCGGCAATAATTAGCTCGATGCGGAGACGAGAAGTCAGAATAAAATAGTAGCTGAAATCATTGAAAACTTTCCAGAAGATGAGTGAACAAATGAAGATCTTTTGTATTTTTATTTGTATCAATTTAGACTTTAATTTCTATCTACATATTACATTTGTAATTTTATCTTTTTATCTATATTATTCATTTGTATTAGTATTAATTTATCCAATCTATTGAATTATTAATAAAAAAATTATATTTGCATTTTACAACTTGTATCAATTTTGTCAAAAATTGTCTGAATTTTTTAAGAATTTTTTAGAATTTTTTGATTTTTTGAATTTTAATTCAATTTTTTAAACGTTTTTAAAAACCCGGGTTGGGCTGGCCCAGAATCCCGAGTTGGGCCTGCCCCGGTCTGGCCCGGCCCATCCCGGCCGGGTCTCCTGGCCGTGCCCGAGTTCCCATTAGGGGATCGGGCCCAGCCGAGCCGCCAGGATTTTAGGGGCGGGTACGGCCCGTCCTGTTTCGCATCCCTAAGAAGGTGCCTAATCGTCCTTAGGCTTATTTAGAGGAAAGTTCAAAAATTTGCTCATGATAAAGTTTATGAGCATGCCAAATTTACTTTTCAAATGCTCAACCTCCTTTTCCAACTGAGATTGATTCTCTAAATTAATTGAAGAAGTGTTGCCTGATGATCTCTGTTTCTTATATTGTCCTCGAAGTAACCGACCTACTCCCTTGATATATCCAATCGTGTACCAAGCATATGTCCAACAATTTGGTCCTCAGTTAATGGAACTAATGCATCTTCATACTCAGTGGAATCTAGAGAAAATTGAGAGTTACACATCTTCACCATATCATTCTAAAAATAAAAAAACTTAATTAGCTTTGTTAATTTGATATAATTATTATTGAAATACATCATAACACATGATTGTATAAGATAACTTACATAACATTTTTCAGCCTCCTTATTTGTCTAACCTTCTTCTTTTTGTGATGTCCAATGCATATTATGAAAATGCTCAATTGGACAGGCAACTGCATAGTCACTAGATTTTTTTGAAAGTTCACCGAGAGGGGGAGTGAATAGATGAAGTGCTAATAAAAAACGAAATTATAAGAATTATGGCTAATAAAACTAATACACAAATGTATTCCAAAGAGTGAAGGACTCTAGAACTTCTTCTCAGGGTTTCTCTTTTATAAGAGTTAAAGTGTTTCAGTAGCTCTCTTAAATCAAAACAAGTATTCAAACATATATGAATTAAGAAATAAGAGTAATGCAAGATATAAATGGAGTAGGGTTGAGTTGAAAGATAGTCAAATGCAAACATGAGGATATAATTTAAGGTTCGAGCCACTTGCTCTACGATCTTGCCTTCACCGCTTGAAGGATTTTCACTATCTCCATAAAGAAACTCCACAAAGGATACAAACTCTAATTCTCTACACAAGAGGAGGCAAACACAAACATGAGGATCTGACAATGAGAGAAGAAGGTTTCATTTCTTAAATAAAGTATTGGCTTTGGAGAAGTAATTCTGCACATCAAAATTGAAGAAGATCAGAGAAGAAGCATCTTCTAGCTCATCTAAATAGGTATTTTCTAACACTACTCTTATTCTATTTAATTTAATGCACAAATTCATATTAATTAGCATGTTTAGCATCTCTTTTAATATGAAATAAATATGCATAGCTAGGATATTGATGTAGGTTAAATATTATAACAATATAATCTTGTTGTTTTGTGCTAGTATACTACATTCGTTCTTCAAGTTATATCTTTTACATATTATGTTTTTATTCTCAAGTTTATTGATTGTATTTGGTGGCCAACAATTATATAAATGGCTAGGTTGGAGATCGATAGGAGATAACCAAGAAATGCATCCAGGAATAAAAACCATTTCATAAAGGCTCAGACCGATAGAAGAAGCATAGGTTATGCAATTTTAAGAGAAAACCACAGATCTTTATGCTTCTTTGGCTACTAAATTTACTAGATTGTTAGATTGTGGGTTCTAATTTAAAATTAAATTTAATACTGCTCGATAGAGATTGTTAATTAAAATAGGATTTTTTTTGATTTTTAACATGTGTAATAAAACTACATGAGCACAAGCAAAATTTTATGTTTAATTATATTTATTGAAATCAATTGCCTAGCACATATCTCATCCACTAGATAACTCATTTAGTTTCTGTATTTTATTTGAATTTTACATCATAATCAATTCTTCAAATAAAACTAGAAAAATCAGTCTGGTATTCAATAGACATGAATCCATGTGGGTTTTACACTCTGCATCATCACTTTACTACTTGTTAACAATTGGTGCACTTGCCAAATCACACATCAAGAGTTAATCAAAGAGGATGAACTTGCCTCAATCCGGAAGAAGATCAAGAAGGTGAAGTTGCATGTAGAAGAACAATACTTACTTCACACCACCCAAAATTAAGAAAACTTCTTTTATATTCAAAATTCTTAGGTTTGTCATGTGGATTTGAATAGCACAAATTTAATATTTCCAAAAATTGATAGAATTTATATACTCACGTGTGCAAACTGGTATGTACTCTGGATTCTTTTGGACGGTGCAATAGCCGTCTGGGCGGAGGATTCACCATTCCTCTCTGAATTCATATTCTTGATTCTGGCTATGTCTTCCGTATATAATTTTTGTTCTTTATAAGTATCTGCATTAAAAACAGTAGTCAGTAAAGAGAGGTAACTATTAAAAGCTAAAAAGATAAAAAAATAAAAACTAAGTTAGAAAATTTGGGTGCCTCTCAATAAGCGCTTTAAGTTATAATCGCTAGCTAAACTTTCTCTGATGTGATCTGGCATCTATACCAATCGTTTGCAAATAATAAAGTGACAAAGTAGAGTGCCAAACATACAGAGATTGTTATTTAATTACCACAAGTATTATTTCTTAACCTTATTTTAAAAAGTAGAATTAATTGAAAAATTACGTTTTTAAACTAAAAAAGTGTTTTATTTTATGAGAAAAGTACCAGGGCATTAAGATGTCGGCATATTCTATATCAGATAATTTTAATTAGTTATGTTGGAAACTTTATTTAAGTATTGCTAACAATCAAAAAATATTTTTATAATGAATAATCTCTTTTGAGTATCATTAAATCTAAATTTAAATTAAAGCCCACAATCTTTCGATCTAGTGAATTTACTAACTAAAGCATCATTAAAATTTATAAGTTTTTAATTGTACACATATTTTGCATTCTTTTCATTACACTTCTACATTTATCTTGCAATATATCTGCTAATTTTCTTATTTTAAATCTCTATTTTGTAGAAGATATTCATGAAGAGAAAGAGGATTAAACCAAATAATACCAGTAAAATCAGATTTAACTGATCTATTTGGTTAGCTAAGAATGGTCCCAGATCTAGTTAGAACAAATAAGAATTAGGGCAAATATTCAGCTGAAGATCAAATCAAATCAGAATGATAACAGCAAATGGAAACTAGTAAAATTCAGATTTTTATAAATTCATTTTGCTTAGCTAAAGATCAACCGAGGATAGCTTCAAATACAGAGTTCAAATTCAAAATCCAAAGGGATAAATGGATAGAAAGAAGAGTAACGGATGAGATGAAGCAATTTTGACTCAGATTCTAACTGGATACATTTTACTATTTGAATCATAACTTTCGCTACCGAAATTTAAATCTGATGATTCAAGATGATCCAGAAAGAAAGCTTAAAGGGCCATAACGCTTAAGTTAATCACTATTTCTAATTCTGTCATTTGATAAGTTATATTCAGCAATCAACAAGCTAGCAAGTTGTAGATCAGAACTGAATATCCACATCATATCAAGTTTGGAGATAAGGGAAGAATTCAAATTCAGAAATAGTCAGCTTCCCTAACTTCATACTCCTCTACCCTCTGCATTTCTCCTATAAATACTTGCAATCTTAAAGGCGAAAGAGAACGACCAAGCAGAGATAGTTTTAGACCATTTTTTATTCTTTTAGTGTAAGTTTTTATTTTCTTTTTATGTAATTTTTTATTTCTTTTTAAACATAGGTTAGACTGAGATTCATGTAAGTAAGAGAGAGACTTATGTTGAGAGTGACACCTATGTAACCTCCTCGTTTCTTTTATCGTTTCCACAAGTAATCAAAGATAATATCTTCATGCTTTTCTTATTTATATGTTCTTCTTCTATTTCTACTTTTTCTCTTTTGGTTTTGATGAATTTCAAGTGAACCTAGAAGCATCAATATAACCATGTTTGTGTGAGTGTCACCGATATTTCATGATGATGTTCTCTTCCTCAAGATTCCGTATCATTTCATTCTTATTCGTCTTGATGATGTAATGCGAATAGGGACTGAGCTCGATCTTATGGGTTATGCGTTGATCGCCTCTGAAGCAAGATAAAACTGAAATCACACCTAGAGGGGGTGAATAGGTGTAATGCTAATCAATATACAAATAATGCACAAATTAAGAATGAGATGATGCAACGATCACTCAACGCAAGATTAGAAGCCGTATAGCCCGTGAAGGGCTCTGAACTTCTTCTTCGTGATTCCTCTAAATAAGAGTTTGAGGTGCGCAATGCAATCTTGTTGTAAGAGTATAAATCGACAATATAAGAATGAATAAATAGAAAGTAAAAAATACAAGTAAACCAATCGCAAACACAGAGATTTGTTTCGAGGTTCGAGCACACAGCTCTACGTTCTCGCCTTCACCCAGAAGGATTTTCGATCTACTAGAATTTTCACAAAGGATTACAATTACTAGGGAGTACCCAACTCCTCAACACACTCCTCTAGTCCAGAGATAGCGTAGCAATAACACAATAAGCACTGGGTGATCAAAAGACCACAAACTCTCTCTTGAAAATACTTCTTTACAAAAACTCTAGAGAACAATATATAAAATTGAAGCTCAAGGTTTTGTAAATAAAATTTAAAAATAGAAGAGAGATTATAAGAACAAAAACTTGAAGAAGATTTTTGAAAATAAAAGCACAAAACTGAAACTTGAAAACATTTTCTCTTGAAAACCAAACTTTGATTTTCAATGAAATTGTTGTTGTTATAATGAACTCAACCCTAATGAATAGGTTTTAGGAAGAGCAAACTTAGAATAGTTTTACCAGACTAAAGGGAATAAATTGACTCTTAAAATTCAACAAAACACGTTTTAAAAACATGTTAAAATTAGCCTCCAGAGAATTAGTCATTCTGCCAATTTGGCACACTATTGGTCAACGTTGAATATAGTTTTCAGGTTTCAAACGTCTAAATTCAGAAATAGGTATATAGTAATAATTTGTAAAACTTTAAGTCTTATTTTTAATGCAACAAGAATCAATTCAATATCATTTTTATTAAAAAGTTATCAATAAAATACTGATAGGTGTCAAATCAGAAACTGTAAACTATTTTCAGAATAAGAACAGAATTCAACCAAATATTTGACATCTTTAACATTTGAATTTGAAAATGATTATTGAATTAGAAATTTAGATCTGAAAGTTATCTTTGAAATGCAAGTTAAATCATGTTATTTTAATATAAGAATAAAAAGTTATGATAAGAAATATAAAAGGGTGTCAAGCAGATCAGCAGAACTAAAACTAGTTCAAATCCAAAAACTGATATATGTACTTGAAATCCAAAACTGGTTAAACCAAAAATCAAAGTATTGAATTTGTGTGTGTGCATTTGAGCTTCAAACGTATATAGTATTTTTTAACAAAACAAACTATATGAGTCTACAAGCAGGAGTCTTTGATAGCTGATGTTGAACAATATTTGAGCTAGACCCTAATATCCCATGCTTGAGAACTCTTGAGCCATTAATACCTGTATCAACCTGAAATTCATTCTTGAACTTCTATTAGTACCAAATAAATTTTATATGATTTGTTATCATCAAAATACATAAACCGGGAATTGTAACCTTTGGGACAACAATCTCCCCCTTTTGATGATGACAAAACATATAAGCTTTAAAACAAGATATAGGAAGGAGGTGAAAACTCCCACTCAAATGATGCTCTATTATCAAGTATTAAACATGAAACATGAACATATAAAAACATAAACGAGATAAACATGTACAACACATGAAACCAAAACATGAAACCATAAATACTTCTCCTCCTTTTTGTCATACATCAAAAAGGGTTAGGAAACAACCAATAAACAATATATACATTCACAAGATATAAACATGCATATATGCATACATAAACTTAAATATCTCTTCCCCTTTTTATCAATCATCAACAAAGGGCCCAAGAAAAATAATTAATTGTCATATCATCAAATCTTAAAGACCAAAACTTACGTTTTTTTTTATACCAATTTAAAAATTTTGATAAACATATTGATACCAATTGAAAAATATTGATATGAATTAAAAAATTTCATAAAAATATAAATACCGATTAAAAAAATATTGATACCAATTGAAGGAAAAAATCAATTTTTGGATGAACACTAAAATCATTTTGCAATAAGGATACAAAATAGAGAATAATACCAATTTAAGAGCATTGATACTAATATTGAAAATGTTAGCATATATCAAACCATAGTATTTTACATCATAAATGGTGAGAGTAAAATACCAATTTAAAAATAAAACTAATACAAATTGAAAATACAACCAATACCAATTTTACATAAAACTGATTTAAAATAAAGAATTTTCTCCCCCTTTATGAAATACTAAAAGAAACAATGCATAAGCTTGTAATAGATATTAATTAAAAATAATTGACATGATGAACTAAATCAAGCTTAGCAAACATAATTTGTACTTTTTCAAAAAAAAATGTAAAGACATGTGAAACAAGCACAATCAAATCATATATATATATATATGTGTGTGTGTGTGTGTGTGTATGGATATACCAATTGAAATATGAGGCATATATATATAGAAAACACATATGAGTATGCAAACATATGAAATATCAATTTTGATACCAATAGAAATATAATAAGGATCAAGTATATAGCTCATACATACCACTCTTATCATGTACAGGTTTAAAAGATACTCAAGAAGGGTATACAAGGCATGGTCGCCCATCCAACCGCCCTTTGAAGGTAGGGGTTTTCAAAAATAGTTGAAAATATTTTACCATAGATGAAAATCACTACCATTTGAAGAATACGAAGATAGTTTTAAAAACTAATATGAAATGCTTCAAGACATGAAACCAATTATATATCCCATGAAAATATGAAAGTCACACAGTAATTAACACTCAAAATCTATAAAGCACATATATGCTCATGAAACAAAAATCATGAGTAAACACAAACATAGAGTGTAAAAGAGTCATGTGAAAAATATAATCATAGAAATAAGCATTGAAGCTAATATGAAATTCTTTTACAAACATGAAACACATAAAAGTTTTAATTTTCATCAAACCAAATCAAACTTCAAGACATATGTATGTTTTATATAAACTAGAGTATACATACATATCCAAATATAAACGAGTCCACAAAAGTATATTATATGAAGGCAAGTGGCTCCAGGATGTACATATATATCTATTAGTTTATACAAAAGTAACATATACATGACGACAATACATTATCATAAAACATGTACAAAACCATAAACATAAATCTAAACATGATCAATCATAATGAACATTTAAACAAAAACATGCTAAAAATATTTATATGAAAGCATGTAATCAAAATGGGCATTGGAGATAGTTACCAAAACCAATATGGCTCATCTCTAGGACTCCAAAGCATGATGGTCCTCCCACCAAACATACTTGAAAGTAATGCATCCAATGTAGTGTCCATTAAGTTCAAATGCATCCACCATCAAGGCACCATTACTCTCACGTTAAGTGAGAGCCCACACCTACATCAAATACAATAGGGGTAGATTTTGGTACCCATATCTTATTGGGTCTATGGGGGTTAGCACCTTTCCTAAATCAAATATGATTATTAGTACCATTTATACGATCATAAAAAATTTAGCTAGATGACCATTTCGGCCACAATAATTACATTTATAAAAGCTCCCATACTTGAAAGCATGATGTGCATGATGAACATGTGGTTTATGAGCATGATGAACATGTGGTTTATCAGCATGGTGAACATGTGGTGTATGAATAAACTTGGTGTGTGTGAGCATGTGTAGTATGAATGTATTTCTTTGAAGAATTTTTCTTTGAAAACATGTCTTCTAATTTAGCTTTGTTGAACTCATATTCCTTTAAAACGTTTTTTAAATTGTTGATCTTAGTTTTTAAGAAAGAAATTTCATTTTCATCAATCTTGGGAAACTTAGATTTACATGAAACCTTGTAAGCATCAAAATCTCTTTGTGTTGAAATAATAGTGGAAGATAATTCATCTTTTTCTTTTGTAAGAATAGCAATTTGGTCATTAAGTATTTCATTTTCCCTTTTCAATTTTAAACAATCTTTCTTCTTAGAATCATAATTTTTTGAAAGTTTCATAAAAGCTTGTAATAACTCTTCTTTGCTTATTTCAATATCATCATAAGATGGTTCAGAAGTTACCTTTAGTGTGTTGCCATAAAACACATGTTAACCGTGTCAACTTCATCTTCGGATTCACTTTCTTAATCCCAAGTGGCTTTGAACGCCTTCTTTACAAACAGCTTCTTTTGCTTCATGGACGAGATATTTTGTTCTTGAAATATAACATTCGGCCATGATGTGTCCATATTTCCGACAATTGTAGCATGTGATTTCTTCTCCTCCTTCCCTTCCATCGCCTTCTATGGTTGAACTTTTTCTTGTAGTACATTCTTTTTACATTTCTCACAATAAGAGATATCCCTTCATCTTCTTCTTCATCTTCTTCATTATCGGAGATGGTGGAGGTAGACTTGAAAGCAATAGATATTTTCTTTTGAGGCCCGTTTCTTCTCTAGCCTTTTTCTCCATCTCATGAGTTTTAAGGTTACCAATAAGACTGATGAGCTTCATCTCGTCTTTGTCGTTTAATTCCTTCAAGGTGGTAGCTTTGATTTCCCATGATGAAGGGAGTGCACGAATCACCATACGTACCTTTTGGTTGTTGTTGATTTCATCACCTAGAGAAGCAAGAGCATTTGAGATTTTAGTAAACTTTGTAATCATATTATCAATAGATTCATTTTCTTGCATCCTAAAACTTTCATATTGAGAACGCAAGAGATCAATTTTAACTTTCTTGACTTGTAATGTTCCCTCATGAGTGACCAATAAGTGTTGCCAAAGCTCATAGGCGGATTTGCAATGGATAACCTGTGTTAAGTCATCCTCATTTAATCCTAAAGCAAGGCATTTTGAGCCTTTGAATTTGCATCAACTTCCTTAGAGGTAAGATCAGACCAAGTGTCCTCCTCACCTACGGGTGAACTATAGGGCTTGGTCAAAGACTTAGCAACTCGGCTACCTAGAGATTGCAAAAATATGTTCATCCTAACTTTCTATATGGGAAAGTTGAGTCCATCAAATTTGGGTAGGGTCTTAATGTTATCAGCCATCTTTACTAGTGGATGAATGAAGATATGAAAATAGTGATTAGCAACTTATAGGATCTCTCTAAGGTTGTAAAGGCAAAAACTAGAGTCCGATCTCTGATACCAATTGAAATCACACCTAGAGGGGGTAAATAGGTGTAATGCTAATCAATATACAAATAATGCACAAATTAAGAATGAGATGATGCAACGATCAGTCAAAGTAAGATTAGAAGCCGTATACCCCGTAAAGGGCTCTGAACTCTTCCCCATGATTCCTCTAAATAAGAGTTTGAGGTGCGCAATGCAATCTTGTTGTAAGAGTATAGATCGACAATATAATAATGAATGAATAGAAAGTAAAAGATATAAGTAAACCAATCGCAAACACAGAGATTTGTTTCGAGGTTCGAACATCCAACTCTACGTTCTCGCCTTCACCCAGAAGGATTTTCGATCTATTAGAATTTTCACAAAGGATTACAATTACTAGGGAGTACCCGACTCTTCAACACACTCCTCTAGTCTAGAGGTAGCATAGCAACAATACAATAAGCATTGAGTGATCAAAAGACCACAAACTCTCTCTTGAAAACACTTCTTTACAAAAACCCTAGAGAATAATATATAAGATTGAAACTCAACGTTTTGTAAGTGAAATTTAAAAATAGAAGACAGATTATAAGAACCAAAACTTGAAGAAGATTTTTGAAAATAAAAACACAAAACTAAAACTTGAAAACTTTTTCTCTTGAAACCCAAAACTTTGATTTTCAATGGAATTGTTGTTGGAATGAACTCAACCCTATTGACCCCTTTATATAGGTTTTAGGAAGAGCAAACTTAGAATAGTTTTAGCAGATTTAAAAGGAATAAATTGCTCTTAAAATTCAACAAAACAAGTTTAAAAAATATGTTAAAAATTAGCCTCCAGAGAATTAGCCATTCTGCCAATTTGGCAGACTGTTGGTCAATGTTGAATATAGTTTTCAGGTTTCAAACATTCGAATTCAGAAATAGGTATATAGGAATAATTTGTAAAACTTTGTCTTCTTTTTAATGCAACTAGAATCAACTCAATATCATTTTCATTAAAAAGTTATCAATAAAACACTGACAGGTGTCAAATCAGAAACTGTAAATTGTTTTCAGAATAAGAACAGACTTCAACCAAATATTTGACATCTTTAACATTTGAATTTGAAAATGATTATTTGAATTATAAATTTAGATCTGAAAGTTATCTTTGAAATGCCAACTAAATCATGTTATTTTAATATAAGAATAAAAAGTTATGATAAGAAATGTAAAAGGGTGTCAAGCAGATCAGCAGAACTAAAATTAGTTCAAATCTAAAAACTGATATATGTACTTGAAATCCAAAATCGGTTAAACCAAAAATCAAACGTATTGAATTTATGTGTGTGCATTTGAGCTTCAAACTTATATACTATTATTTAACAAAACAAGCTATATGAGTCAGCAGGAATCTCTGATAGTTGATGTTAAGTAGCGTTTGAGCTAGACCCTAATATCCCATGCTTGAGAACTCTTGAGCCATCAATACCTATATCAACCTGAAATTCATTCTTGAACTTCTATTAGTACCAAATAGCTTTTATATGATTTATTATCATCAAAACACATAACCCGGGGATTGTAACTTTTGGGCTTACAAAAACATGTAAGGGTTCCAAGTAAGTCATCAACCAGAGGAGGTAAGTATTTATTTTAGCTTTTCATTCTTTTCTTTTAATTATTTAGTTTAGATCACCAATACCATCAACACCCAACTCTTTTATCACTCTTTTCAATTTCTTTGTAAATATCCATTTTCTATTTTCTTCTCCTTCTCAATCTACCACTTTCTTATTAACTTACCTATAACTTATATTTCTCTTCTCGTTTAAAGAACTAAAAGAAGATCTTTAACTATTTAATGTAACTTAAAAGAGAACTTGTTAAAAAAGTTTCCATCGCTAGTCCCTCCTTGTGGATCACGGCCCGTATAACCACTTGCTATTGCAGTAGTATTGAATACTTTCACTCTTTATTCTAAGTTCTGAAATTCTGTATTCTTATGTGTAGGTCATACCTCAATCAAATTTTGGCACCGTTACCGGGGAGGGACGATAAGTTATTCTCTTTTTAGATTTACATTTTTGGTTAACTTTCTTCTTTGTTCTTAGTGTACAACTTTAACAATAAGAAAATTTTTGCTGCAATGGACATATAAGTGGCCCTGGACTTTGCTCTAGAAAGTAGAGCCCAGAAGCCCTCAGATTTGCGACATTCCAATGACAAACTGAGTGAACTATTAACCTGTATTTCTGCAGGTTGGCTGAATTGCAAAGTTAAATTTTTGTAGCTTTTTATTTCCTTGTTTATCTCACTGTACATACTTTTTAACCTCAATAGTAAAATGATGTTTGTTAAATGTTAAAAACAGTTTAGACTTTACATTTAGGCATGTGTCTAGTTTGTTTACATACTATTGAAGAGTGCTGAAGCAAAAGGTACGCATACATAGCATATAATTTAGGAAATATTCTTAGGTGATATTTGCTTGTGAATGTTACTTTTCTATACCTTGCACACTTTGTACAATCAATCTTAAGGGCTTGTCCTATAAACAAGATAAGATGGGAAAGTCATTACCCTCCCTTAGCCCACTAACCATCTCCTTACTCACTGACCAGCCTAACTAAAACTGAGTAGACATTGGTCTAAGGGACATCTCGGACTCATATAGGAGACTGACCTAAGGGGAAGTTGATTTGAATTTGACTCTTGCCAAATAGGTGTTTAAGGTTGGGGATTGAGGGGCGAAACCCCGAAGGTCAGTGGTTTGGTATAATTAGGCCCGTTGCTTAGGCACGGAAACCTCCCACCGATCTTGCCCCTATCTGGCCGATTAACTTGTGGCCAGATTCGGCAATATACCCCCCGTTAACATCTAACCAGTTAGAAGTCATCTAGGTCTAAGGTTTACCCTAACTTAGATTAGATTTTTTCTTTGTGTTTGTTTATTTGTTTTTGATAATTCTTGTGTGATATGGCTTATAACAACAATTTTTTTCAATTTTAATGGTAATCCATATTTCACCCTATTTGACTCGGATAATTCCAACAAGATTTTTTACAATATGTACCAACCAAATACACCGGGTTGGACTTAACCGAATCAATATAACCCATGCCCCAATCTTATGACCATAATTTTTAAAATAATTCCAATTATTCATAGAGTCAATGGGGATACACATCTCCCGAGTCCAATTTTCAACTAACTTGTCCTCCTTATCCACCTTATCCACAATTTTCATAATTTTCATTCCTGATTTTGCTTTCTCTACTCCTTTTCTAGACCAACCCATTGAAGAAAAATTTGAGTTAGAAAAGAGTATAGAAGTCATGCAGGAGGTCGAACGAAAATTTTAAGCCTTCCCAATTCCACAATATTTTCAAGATTCATACTCAGTTCCACCAGTTCAAAATAGAAAACCATCAATCTTGAAAATGAGTATGCGTGAGTCCGACAACAATTAACAAATCTGATGGACTCATGATTTCATCACAAATTCTAAAATAAAACTTCATCTTTTCAAGTCCAATCGCAACAAAATGATGAATAAATCAACTTGAAAATCTGCTTGAAGCCATGACTCAGGCTCAAATAACTCATAATCATGACATAGATATAATGGTCAAAATTCTCCACTCTCACCCTTTGACCATTCCTGATGTCTCTAACTATTCTGTTAGAGCCAAATAATCACGTTATTTTAGAAAACAAGATTCTATTTCAGCACACTCTTTTGAACTTGCCTAAACTCCAAATTTGAAAACCACATTGACATTTTGGCAAGTTATCCCTTTCCTAAAATTGAACTTGAGAATGAATATGATCCTGAACCTCAATTTAATAATTCAATTCTACTTTCTGATTCAATAATGACTTCGGTGTCTTCACCTAATTTCAATCCTTCTTCAGAGTCCAAATTGGATCCTATGCCTGTCTATCGGGAAATTGAATCACCATTTTTTTATGATCATCATATTCAACTTGACAAATTTCATACTTTTAAAAGTCCTATTTACAAATTGGCAAGTTCTCATTTTTATGAAATTGAACTCAATGAGGAATATGATCTTGAGTCTCAAATTTGTGATCCAGTTCAAATTTCTGAATCAATATTGACTCCTGTTTTGTTACCTGATTTGAGCAATATTTTAGAGTCAGTTTTGATTCCCATACCTGTCATTCTTGAACTTGAATCACCAATCCTAGAAAGTCACATTCCTTTGTGGAGAAATGAATGTGGACTTGAGTTTTAACTTCTTGATTTGGACCCACTTCCTGAACAAATTTTGACTCCTAAACCTTTACTTGACTTCAGTCATTTTTCTGAGTCGATTGTAGTTCATGCCCTTCCTGATTCTAGATCAATCATTCCATTTTTTCATACTTAATTTTGGGTCAGAGGTGTTGATAATAATGACTCTGAAATTAGTTTGAAAATTTCGAAATTAAATGGGATAAAATTCTTAATAAAAATCTTTCATATATATATATATATATATATATATATATATATATATATATATCATTTTAGTGGGTTATATTAGAGAGGTTTCTGGTAGGTTCCTCCAAACTCCACACAAATTAGATTGGGCCGCTTTTTGTGGACCAATTAGACCACTACCAGAACCACCACCTTAAGATAATATTTTTCTTCCCTTTCTTCTTTTTCATGCATCTATGCATTAATTCATACATTAAGGACAATGCATGAGATAGGTGTGGGGGAGGGTTCTAACTTAACTTAGGTTTTCTTTTATTATTAAAAAAATTTATTATTAACATTTTCTTTACTTTTAAATTTTTTTGAAAATAGAAATAATATTTTGACATATTTTTTGTAAGAAATTAAGTCAATTTCAAGAAATAGGAGAATCATAATTAGGATTTCTTATACTTGATCAAAATAAGATTATTTGTTTGATTTTCAAGGTTAGGAAAAAAATTTTGAAAAATAATTTAAATATTTACCTTGATGATATATGCATGCTTTACACTTACGCACTTAGGGTTCAAAAATAAAAATTCTTATGCCTTATAAAAAAAGAAAAAAAGAAAAAAATACATATATAATCCTATGATTATGCTGGGTATTTGTGCCTCATAAAGTATAAGTATTCACGCCTAAAAGTGATTCATATAATAAAATCCTTAGTTTTGTGACCTTGTTTGCTCGAGTTCTTAAGTCCTTAGGGTGTTTTCTCACCCGGTGCCCTAAGACCATTTGGTTTGAGAGTCATCGATTAAATTCTCGTTACATGAGCAGATTAGAAAGCCTAATAGAAGTAAGGAATAATATCACCAAAAAAATAAAAAAAGAAAATAGAAAATAAAATAAGGCATAAGAGTTAGAGTTAAAGAATTCCGAGTCAAAAGTTTACAGTCACAAAGGTGCATATGACTTAGGGTAAAATAATAGATTAGATGAGAAATTGACTCCATACCTTGGTTGATAACAAGTTTTTGAATTAAGACTATAAGCTTAAGAATGAAAAATTCAATTTTCCTATAACTATAGATTACTTGAACTCTTATAATAATACTTCAAATATTTTTCTTTTTCAAAATGTGTTTTCAAAATACTAACACTTTATTTCTCTTTTTTTATGGATTTTGTGGATGTAATCCACTAAAAACCCTCACGAGACAAAACTCGTCCTCTAGGGAAAGCCTAGAGGTTTAACGGCTTGGTGCACATGCTCTGTGCAATCGCGTAATCGACAAAAGTGGTCTAATAATTTTTGTTTAGTTTTATTGTTTTGCTCGAGGACGAGCAAAAGATAGGTGTGAGAGTGTGATTGTACACATATTTTTGCATTCTTTTTATTACACTCATACATTTATCGTGTAATAAATCTACTAATTTCCTTGTCATAAATGTCCATTTTGTAGAAGATAATCATAAAGAGAAAGAGAATTAAACCAAATAAATACTAGTTAAAATCAGATTTAACTAGATCTATTTGGTTAGCTGAGGATGATCCCAGATCTAGTTAGAACAAATCAAGGATTGGGGCAAATGTTCAGCTGAAGATCAGAGCAAATCAGAAAGATAACACCAAATAGAAACCGGTAAGATTCAGATTTTTATAAATACATTTTGGTTAGCTAAAGATCAACCGAGGATAGTTTCAAATATAGAGTCCAAAATTAAAATCCAAAGGGATAAATGGATAGAGAGAAGATCAACGGATGAGATGAAGTAATTTTGACTTAGATTCTGACTGGATATATTTTAATATTTGAATTATAATGTTCACTACCGAAATTCAAATCTGATGATTCAAGATGATCTAGAAAAAAAACTTAAAGGGCTATAACTCTTAAGTTGATTACTATTTCTAATTCTGTCATTTGTTAAGTTATATTCAGTAATCAACACTCCAACAAGTTGTAGATCAGAACTGAATATTCACATCATATCAAGTTTGGAGATAATATCCACATCATATTAAGTTTGGAGATAAGGGGAGGATTCAAATTCAGAAATAGTCAGCTTCCCCTATCTTCATACTCCACTACCCTCTGCATTTCTCCTATAAATACTTACCTCAAAGGCAAAAGAGAGCGTCCAAGCAGAGATAGATTTTAGGCTAGTTTTTCATTCTTGTTAGTATGGGTTTTTATTTTCTTTTTATGTAATTTTTTATTTTTGTAAGCATAGGTTAGACTGAGATTCATGTAAGAGAGAGACTTATGTTGAGAGTGACACTGATGTAACCTCCTCCTTTCTTTTATCGTTTTTACAAGTAATCAAAGGTAACATTTTCATCCTTTTCTTGTTTTTATGTTCTTCTTCTATTTCTACTTTTTCTCTTTCAATTTTGATTAATTCCAAGTGAACCTAGAAGCATCAATATAGCCATATTTGTGTGAGTGCCACCGATATTTCATGATGATGTTCTCTTCCACAAGATTCTGTATCATTTCATTCTTATTCATCTTGATAATGTAACTCGCATTAGGGTCTGAGCTTGATCTTAATGGTTATGCGTTGATCGCCTCTGAAGTAAGATAAAACATGCAAGGGTTCCATGTAAGCCATCAACCAGAGGTGTTATTTCTTTTAGCTTTTCATTCTTTTCTTTTAATTATTTAGTTTAGATCACCAACAACATCAACACCCAACTCTTTTATCACTCTTTTTAATTTCTTCATAAATATCCATTTTCTATTTTCTTCACCTTCTCAATCTACCACTTTCTTATTAACTTACTTGTAACATATTTTTCTCTTTTCTTTTAAAGAACTAAAAGAAGATCTTTAACCATTTAATGTAAATTAAAAGAGAACTTGCTAAAAAAGCTTCAATCGCTAGTCCTTTCTTGTGGATCACAACCCGCATAGCCACTTACTATTGCGGTAGTATTGAGTACTTGCACTCTTTATTTTAAGTTCTGAAATTCCTTATTCTTGTATGCATGTCATACCTCAATCAGTTTTCTCTAAAGATTCCATAACTATACTTCTCTTATTGGTCTCAGCTTCTAGGAAATGATTTTTATTCTTAGATGTGTTGCTAGATTATCTCCTTTCGGTTTTCATCCAGGCCATCTATATAATTGTGACCAAGATGTTGGAACTTTAATTTTGATGATAATATTTATGATGCAGATGCATTGGAGCTCAGTCCTAAAAGCTAATGCTAAGTTCTAAGTGCTCAAGGCTACTCAAGGATATTGCCTATTTTTGTGTATTTTTTTATAGAATGTTAAAAGCCTTGATCACACACAATATAGTCTTGTAGTCGACTTATACCCTAGTCGACTAATATATTCTCTCGTTGACTTACTTTTTTATGTAGTCGACTAAGTCCTTCCACAGATATATATATGAACTTTCTATTTTTTTTACTGTAAGCTGTATTAGTCGACTTACTTACACTATTAGTCGACTAATTCATGTTGTAGTTGACTAACCTTTTCTGATGCTCCACTAATTATAGTTTTCAGAAACTTATCATCTATATTAATCTTAATATAGTCGACTTGATCACTTGACTAGTCGACTAACCCAGGCAAAACTTGATCTATTAGTCAACCAATCTCATACCCTAGTCGACTATAGACAGTTTCTGACTGTTAAATAATTATTAATTTTTTAGTGTTTTATCCAACATTCTGATATTCAAATTTGAGTTGATAACTTCCCTAACTGACTATAGATTTCACCTATGAATAGGGATGTTGTCCTAGGATGAATACATCAATTTAAAATATTTGTTTTCTGTCTAAATTCTGTTTTGTTTTCAGAAAACTAGTTTCCACTTTCATTTCTTCACAAAATTCCAATTCCATTGTGAAGAATTCTGAAAATACACCTATAAGAAACCTTATTCACAATCACATACAAGTTTCAAGACTTGTATAATATTTTGTAATCACTCAAAGAGAAGAGTTGTACAATAGTATCTTCTTGGTGTAGAGAAGAGGTGTACAAGTGTTATTGTCTTCTTGGTATAGAGAAGAGTTGTATGGATTTAACAAAGGTTGTTTTGTTAAGTGGTGTACAAGGAGTTGATTTTGGCGCACAAAATCAGGATAAGAAAAATCTCAAGCGGGTTGCTTAGGGACTGGACGTAGGTCACGAGGAATGAACCAAGATAAAATCTCTTGTGTTTGTGTTTGCATTTTTTTTTAGATTTTTCCTTCCTTGCAAGTATTTTATTTAACGCTATTCATCTTTGTTCTAATGTTTGTGTTGACATTGTTTTTAGATCCTA
The DNA here is from genome assembly GCA_038442645.1 of Agave tequilana. NCBI lineage: Eukaryota > Viridiplantae > Streptophyta > Magnoliopsida > Asparagales > Asparagaceae > Agave > Agave tequilana. Next base: position 57,303 of record JAVJIF010010507.1, on the reverse strand, counting down.
CACTTGGTATCAGAGTCTGCATATCCGATCAACACCCTACATACAAGGATGGTAACAGAGTTTCCTTCATCACAATTCAAAGATGGACATTCTACACAACGTCTACCATTATTTGATAGATCAAATTACAACTACTGGAAGTGTAGAATGAAGATCTACCTGCAATCACTCAATTATGAACTATAAAACATAGTAGAAGCACCATACACCAAGCCGACCACCAATTATAATGCGTGGAGTGAAGAACAAAAGAAGTTTATAAATCTTGATGCCAAAGCAATGAATGCGCTTTTTTGTGCCTAAAATAAAGAAGAATTCAATCGGTGTCAATAGCCAGATCTGCAAATCAAATATGACAGATTCTATAGGTAACCCCATGACAGTACTAATAAAGTTAAATAATCTAAAATTTCTGTTCTTATTCACAGGTTTGAACTCTTAAAATAAAGGAGAACAAAACCATAGCAGAAATATTTAAAAGATTCACCGACATTAAAATTTCCTTAATGGCCCTTGGAAAGGAATACACTCAAGTTGAAAAAGTTAGAAAGATTCTTCGTGCACTCACATCAGATTGGGAGAAGAAAACAACTATAATAGAAGAAGCAAATGATCTCTCAACAATATCATTAGAAATCTTATTGGTAATTTAATGGCATATGAAGTGCAACTTGAAGATCAGAAGAAAGATGAACAATAACCTCAATCAAAGAAGAAAGTACTTGCCTTCTATACATCCTCAGATATGGACAATTCAAATAATGATGAAGAAGAGATGACAATACTCTTAAGAAAATTCAGAAAGTTCTTGAAGCAATGTAAGTTTAATCATACATATTTTAATTGTAATAAAACATGTCATATAAAGAAGAATTGCCTACTGCTAAAAAATAAAGAAAAATTTAAGCTCAACAAGTTCAACAAAAAGAAGAAAGATTATCAGGTATCATGGGAGAATAGTGATTCATCTTCCTTTGACGAAGAAGAAGCCACTGAACAGGCCAATATTTGTTTTATGGCTCAAGAAGAAGATGAGATACAATATATTGAATTATTAGATGCATTTCATGAATTATATGATGAACTTAAGAATGAAAAGATTAAAAATAAAATTTTAATAAAGGAAAATGAAAGACTCATCAAAGAAAATTTATTTTATGTTTCTCAAATTTCTTCTGTAAATTCTCAAAAAGATGACTTGGAAAAGTTATATCATCATTGAAAAAGGATAATGAGAATTTCTTAAAAGAAAATTTTTGCTTAAAAAAGAAACTATTTCTTTAAATTCTAGAATTTCAATTTTAGATAAAAAAATGTCAAGTTTCAAAATTAAGTATGAAGAAATTTTGAAAAATGTGATAAAATTTAATAAAAGAAAAGAAAATTAAAATAATTTATTGTCTTATCAAAAGATTTCAAATAATCATTTTGGTGTTGAATTTTCAAAAGATAAGTTTGAAAAATTTACACATGTTTATCATAATTAATATAATTCTTTTGTGAAAAGAAATACTATTTCAAAAAGAATTAAGAATAAATATATATAGATTCCTAAACATTTAAGTATTATGGATAAAAATGCTTATATTGCATCATATATACATCATGTATGTAATTCTTGTGATACTGTTTATAGTAACAAATGGAAACCAAATTCAAATTAGGTTTGGGTTCCTAAAGGTTGATTATTTTTGACCCTATTATGATTGGTACCAATCAAATTCTTATATTATAGGCACCTTATAAGAAAAGTGATTTCTTATTTTAAACACTTTATAATGTGAAATATAATGTATCATATATATATGTCATGATATTTTTTTGCAGGGGGAGAATACTTATTATCTATATTTGTTATAACCTATTCTTTGCAGCGTGAAAACATTTTTTTCTATAACCTGCGCTCTGCTGGGGGAGTTTTCGTGCACACAACTTGTCATCATCAAAAAGGGGGAGAATGTTAGAACTTTAATTTTGATGATAACATGTGTGATGCAGATGCATTGGAGCTCAATCTCAAAATCTAATGCTGAGTTCTAAATGCTCAAGACTACTCAAGGATATTGGCTATTTTTGTGAATTTTTTTATAGAATGTTAAAAGCTTTAATCACACACCCAATATAGTCTTGTAGTCGACTTATACCCAAATCTAGTCGACTAATATATCCTCTAGTCGACTTACTCCTTTATGAAGTCGACTAAGTTCTTCCTCAGATATATGTCAACTTTCTGTTTTTTTATTGTAAGCAGTATTAGTCGACTTACCTACACTGCTAGTCGACTAATTCATGTTGTAGTCGACTAACCCTTTCTGATGGTCGACTAATTATAGTTTTCAGAAACTTATCATCTGAATCTGTCTTGATATAGTCAACTTAATCACTTGACTAGTCGACTAACCTAGGCAAAACTTGATCTATTAATCGATCAATCTCATACCCTAGTCGACTATAGACACTTTTTGACTGTTAAATAATTATTAATTTTCTGGTATTTTATCCAACGTTCTGATATTCAAATTTGGGTTGATAACTTTCCTAACTGATTATAAATTTCACCAATAAATAGGGATGTTGTCCTAAGATGAATACATCAATTCAAAATATTAATTTTCTGTCCAAACTCTGTTGAAAAATTTTATTTTTTAGAAAACTAGTTTTCACTTTCATTTCTTCACACAATTCCAATTCCATTGTGAAGAATTCTGAAAGTCCACCTATAAGAAATCATATTCATTATCACATACAAGTTTTAAGGCTTATAAGATATTTTGTAATCACTCAAAGAGAAGAGTTGTACAAGAGTATCTTCTTGGTGTAGAGAAGAGGTGTGCAAGTGTTGTTTGTCTTCTTGGTGTAGAAAAGGGTTGTACGGATTGACAAAGGTTGTTTTGTCAAGTGGTGTATAAGAAGTTGATTTTGGGTATACAAAATCAGGATATGAAAAATCTCAAGCGGGTTGCTTGGGGACTGGACGTAGGTCACGAGGACCGAACCAGGATAAAATCTCTTGTGTTTGCGTTTGCATATTTTTTAATATTTATATTCTTTCTTGCAACTATTTTATTTAACGCTATTCATCTTTGTTCTAGTGTTTGTGTTGATATTATTTTTAGATCCTACACAATAATTATAAACTTTAACACAAGAATAAGATTTTAACAATGCTATAAATAAGAACATCTAGATATAAACAATTTACGCATAATCTTCCATATTATAACCTACATCTAAGCCCTAAAAGTACTTTTGTTAGCCCAATCTATTTCATTTATATTAGCTTTTTTCATTACTTTAATGTTGCATCTAATCTTTAATTTAATTTGTTTCATTGCATGCTTGTGCGCGCATCATCCTTCCTTCCATCAACCAACATGCGTTTGTATTCCTGGTAGTCTTTCTCTACTAGCCGTGAAACATAAACGCTAGCCTGCAAACTCCAACCCTTCCTTCACACATCCAATAAGCATTTGTACCCTTGATACTTTTTCTCTACCAGGCGCGGAACACGAATGCTTGCCTATGAGCCCCTCCATTGTGGGTCTTACCTTCACTCAGAGTTCCTACTTTGCTATAGGGATTTCCCCTCTAAGAGTCCCTTGTTTACTACTCCACTAATGGGTCAAACTCCCACTCGAAAGCTACCACCCAATTCCATCACCAGAATTTTTCTCATTCGGAGGCCAGAAGTTTGCTGATACCACTGATGGAACTACCTTCCACTCGAATACAACACAACAGCTTGTTAAATCACCCCAAGACATACCAACCACACCAATGATAGAAATCAACACTCCAAAGAGGCGTGATCATATCAATTTCGAAAAGCCAACAGTAAATAAATCCAGACAAAATCTAAACAAATATAGCTATTCTAAAGCAATTTTTATATATTATATTTCAAAAAGTCCTTCTATTCTGAATACATTTCTTCAATATATATTTGATTACATCTAACAAAAGCAATACAAAACTATATTACACTTTAGTGTTTACCTTTTTTTGAAAAGAAATACAGATAATCCCGATCTAATCCCTCTGTCCTGCTACTATATGCAACCACACCTCCAAACTCCCAGAGCATGTCCTCCAGAGGACATCTATCAGAAGACATGATCTCATTGCTCACACTAGTACCCAGAAGACCAAGAAAGAAGCTTTGGGGGTTCTTTCACAAAAATAAGAGATCCTCCAGATGAAGGATTTTCTTCTCTCTGTCAGAAACATGCCTCCAAGGAAGCCAGATTGGATCCACCATCCTCCGTGCACTTCAACGGGAATCACAAGAGTCCCCAAGAAGCCCTCCAAAGTAATGGTAATGCCTCAGGCTCCAAACAGATTTCGACAAGACATGCAAGGCAGCGGTGTCCAACCAAAACAGAACCTCCAAGACACACAAGAAGGTGATAGTATCACATCCCCTCCAAGGTATTCTGAGGGAAAGATCTAAGTCTCACAGTGAGAAGCCACTCGCCTGCACACCCAACTGATGAGTTCCCTCTCCTCCTTCCTCGTATACGCTATTAGAAGAGGCTCTGGGCCCCAGATCGAACCTCGTCCCCTAAAAGGACAAACAACCTGGAGCTAGGTCACCTCTTTGGTGGGAGCAAGAGTCCTTCCTGCTACCTCTGATGGTGGCACCTTGTCACGACACCTAATGCATCATAATAGGTTCATCACGATAACTAATGCATCATACCAATCAGATTCTCACACAGCGATAACCCGACCACTAATTTCTCTACCCTTCGTCTTCTCCCTTTCCTCCCTCCATCTGATGAAGGGGAAAAAAGAAAACCTGGTGATCCAGCGAAATAAAGGAGAAGCAGAGGTTTCTTTTGAGAAGATGGCAGAAGTGATTTTCATTCAAGGGTTCTACTCTATTTATAGATGAAAGAGAAGTCAAACTGACTCAAATTCAAATTTTCAATCCCCTAAAAGTAGGTCCACGCCTCGAGATTTTCGATCAATCGAATTAGCAGAAGATCAATCGTCACCGTCAAAACATGAAATCCTACCTCTCAGTCATTATTTCTCCTGGATTCGAAGTGACACAGGATCTGATTCCAGAGAAATTTAGTCGACCGATATGACAGCTGGCAGCCAGTCGTAAAGCCTGCAATTAAATCCTGAAGATCTGAATTTGTCATCCTCATCCTCGTCCTCCCACAAACATTAAAGGCATTAAAAGGTCTTCTTCTAACTCCACTTTTTCGGCTTTCCATCAGTAGGCTCTGACAATCGAAAGAGCGGGGTTATCTATAGTAATCAAAATCTGACCCCATCCAAGATGGCGACAAGTGTCTCTTACCTTCCAACCCTCCAAAGTACATCAGAAATCTCCTCTAATGCCTATGCACTTTCCGGATTCCTCTAGACCCTCTCTGCTCTGAGGCTTTTCCCGTTCCGAAGACTTCAGCTCTGAGCCAAACAGCTCCAGCAACCATTCACCATCGATCTCCACAAATGGTTAGGTTAACTTATTTTTCTCCATATTCATAATGTGTTACACCACTCAGCACGGGCAGTTATGAACAATAGCGATATCCCTGCATGCAATCTCAACGAGTCAACACAACTGATCACGACCATTACAATACGTTGACATGTGCAAATCGTGCAGTTATGAAGATCTCACCGGCACAATCTGTCACATGCAACAACCAGTCTAGTATAAGTAAAACTCGTCCTCCAACGAAGAGGGCGATTAGACTGGACTGGATTCGATTTGATCCAAAAACTCCTAATGCACGCTCTTCTTTCGGATTCCTATAATTATTGTGAACCGAGAATTATAGTGAAGCTCTCTCCTCTCCTGTGATTTTTCTCAATTAAAGATTTTCACTTGAAAAATCCTGTGTGTCTCTCTCTTTTCTGTGTTATGCTTTGTTAACGCGCAATGCCCCATCAGCTACATTCTCGCTTGTGATGAGGATCGATCATCCAATCACTTGTGGAGGATATCACCACCATAGTATTCTATGAAATTTTTGTTAATCCATTTATTCCACTTGTTTTGTAAATTAGTTATTCCATTTAATTAATTTTGATATGCAGAATAATTAATTTTTTTCACAATTCTGGCTTAATTAATTTTTTATTCCCAGCGATTACTGGCTGATTTAGTACACGTTCGGTCCAAATATAAGATGAGAATAAAGTTAATTATTTTAAATGGATTACCTAAGTGAACTCCACACATAGAATAAGATTTTAATATTTACTATATTCGTAGGCAAATACATGAGAAAATATATTTATTTAATATTTACTAGATTCGTAGGCAAATGTATAAAATATTTTAGTATTAAATATTAGTTTGGAGTAGCGAATTGCAGCCAAACAGTCACTTAAAATTCTCGAGCATTATAATAGCTGAGATTTATGGTACATGCGTCTGCATTTTGCCCCAGCGTTCTTGTAAACATTATTTCATTTGTGTAGTGGACTTATTACTCGAAAAATTAGAAAGGAAAATAGAAACTTGTCCACCGCCATCTCCCACTCGGGCGGATCCACACATACAGCCTTAGTGTAGACAGACAATTACACAGAATTTTATAAAATAATAGAATAATAATAGAATAGTATATATAGTTTATAATTTTTTTATAAATAATCTCTTTTTCTAATTATTTTTAATAATTTAAACGCACTTGTGACCTCTATCTCAAGTGGTAACTTATAAATCTAACTTATTGAAGCCATAAGTTTCAAGTGTTAGTGAGTAGAATATTATTTTTTTACTTGTTTTCTTTTTTTATTACATTTACGTTTACACAGAAATTCTTATTATATTTATACACTAAAAAAACATCTTACATATGCCACTCCTCCCACTCCATATATATGTGGTATAAATATTCATCCTTGAATTTCCTGACTTTTGTGACAAACAGCAAGTCGGCAAGTGCAACGATTTTCTTTTTCCTCCGTTTTTTTTCCTTTTCATTTCCCCTTTTTTTCCAAGCCTTTTGTTTCTACTTTCTATTCACCTGCGCGAACCAGCTGGAAAATAAATCGTCATGTTAACAAGCCAAGGGAAACCGTTCTCCAACTGTAGCAGCAACGTGCTAGTAGCAATCAACAACAATTTAAAATACTAAATTCTAAATAATTAAAGTGGAGCTAATTAGTTAGCAAGACGGTGTCCTTGGGCTAATAATGCTGATTGTTCCTCTCAATTCTGTTCCCTAATCATTAAATAAGTGACACAGCAACCGCTCCCAAAGACCAAAACCTCTGCCTCACCTCTCACCTCGCGTCATCACTTTCTCACTCTAACGATTTAATTCAGTTTCAAACAAAAAAAAAAAAGAGAAATAATAAAATGTTAAAAACAAAATAGAAACCTATTATATTTGTTCGTACAAGAACCTGCGGATTCGATAAGAATGGTGTCAAACACGTGCATGGATCTTGCTCGGGTCCCACACTTGCTGAAATTTTATGGGTTAGGCCCAACAGTGATTTTTGGCCAGTGTAGGCTGTTTTTTGGCCTCATTTCTCTTCTATTGTCATATCACCGTGAAATCTTGATGCACGATGACTCCATCCCAATATAATAATAATTAAGAAGGATAAGAAACCTGAAAATTTGATTTCTATTGACGGGATTGACAGCAAACTTCCATGATGATAAGAAGCCTGAAAAGTTATCCTTTTTCGTATTTATCATTTTGTATTTGCATGTCTGAATTTACTAATGAAAGCTATTTTGGTTTACAAAGAGTGAGCTGGAGTTTGATAGTTAGGGCCTGTTTGGTTAAGGGTGAAAGTGAAGAAGTGAGGAATTGAGGAAGTGGTAATAATTCTCTTTGGAACTTGGGAATTGGTTAGTAAGTTTTTCGGTGTTTGGATATTGTTGGGAAGTGTAATTTGGAAAATGTTTTGTCTTTTTCGGTGTTTGGATGGCAATATGAAAGTGGAAGTAGAAAAGTTGACTACAAAGTTGACCGTAAAATAATATTAAAATAAAAATTAATTAAGAAAAATAAAAAATGGACTGTAATGAGAATGCAAGTGAGATTTACATGATCAAAAAATTAACTATCTTGCGCTGCAACTTATTACAAATGAGATTTACATGACCAGAAAATTAACTGTAGCACTCCGGAAGTGAGGAAATGATTGTGTAAAAGAGAAAAGAGAAAAGGAAAAGGGGTTTTCTTATTTTCTTTTTCCAGTATTTGGATAGATAGGGAAGTGAGCAATTATACTTCCTTATTTCCTTACTTCCGCCCACTTCCTTGCAACCAAACAGCCCCTTATTAAAGGGCGTGTTTGTTTCGTTGCAAAACGTCACAAAACGCAAGTCGTAAAACTTCTTTTCTATTTTTCGTTGTTTATTTCGCTGAAAAACAAGTTGCAAAATGTAACTCTTTTTTTCTCACTTACAGTTGCTACAGTTAAATTTGTGGTCATGTAAATCTCACTTTTACACTCATATTTTCCCAGTTAATTTTGTGGTCATGTAACTCTCACTTGTAGTACACTTACAGTTCAAAACAGTTACTTGATAATCAATATATAATTTAATATTATTAAATATTTAATATTTTAAATAGTATTCAATTTCTTATTTAATTATTAATTATTTAATTTTTTTAATTTTTTATTGTTTTTAATATTGTTTTAATATTTAATATTTTACTATTTTAATTTAATATTTTATTTAATATTTTATTTAATATTTTATTATTTTATTAATACTTGTTTCATTTTTTATTATTTTATTTAGAGTTAATATTTTATTAATATAATATAAAAAATTACTTTAATAATATCATAATATATTTTATTATTATATTAATATTTTATTATGTTAATACTGTAATAATAATTCAGTATAATAATACTATAATGATAATTTATTATTAAATTATAATTATATTTTACTTTGTTAATTTTATATTTCTATAATATTACAATAATATTATAATAAAATTTATATTCTAATAATTTTCAAGTATTTTTAATATTATAATATTATAACTATATTTTATTATTGTTGTAATATTTTTTAATATTTATATTTTATTAGTATTCCTAAAATTTTATTAATGTTCTTTAGATTTTCATAAAATTTTATATTATTTATTTAGTTAATATTTTAGTAATATTTTACTATTTATACTAATATTTTATTAATATTATTGTTATAAATAAAATATTAAGATTATTAATTTTTTATCTCAAATTTATTAATACAATTTAATTTGCAATAGTAGATTTAATTTAATAGTATTTATAATATTTAAATCACTGCTACAGTTAATTTTGTGGTAAACTTTTCCACTTACACTTTTACACTACCAACAAAACACCGTAAAACACAATATACTTTACCATTTATACTTTCACTTTATCAACCAAACACCGTAAAACACAATATACTTTTCCATTTACACTTCACTTTATCAACTAATTACCATAAAATACAATATATTTTCTCTGTTACAGTTCACTTTTTTTGTAATATCCCTAAGTTGAGATACTGTATATTTATATTTTTATTTGTAAAGTATCCTAATCCAACCCATTTGTATAAACCCAATAACCTATGCCCATTAAACCGAAACCCAACTCCTTATAATCCAAAACAAAAATCTAAATCATATCAAATCTTAACTAACTAAATCTTATATCCTAACCAAATCCTAAATTCTCTCTACTAAAATCAAATCCTAACAAACCATATCTGATCCTAATCTCCTTCAAATTCTAAACTATCTTCATGATCTTCTTTTACCTACCACAGCCGCCTCCCTCTCTCACTCGGCAATCACCCCCGCACCCCCATCCAACCCACGTCCAGCCATCGTCCACAGTAACCAGCGAGTCCCCTTCATGGACGGCAGCACCACGCCAAGCCCAGCAGGCCGACAGCGCCCTCCGGCAGCCAGATGCACAGGCCAATGGTCGTGTGCAGAACCAGGCCACCTCTCTCTCCTGCGCACAGATCCAGCGACATCAGGCCGAGCCACTTCCCCCTGCAGTTGTGCCCCTCTCCGCCTCCTCAATTGTGAGTGTATATCTCTCTTTCATCTCTCTCATCCTGTATTTTTGTGTTAGCGTGGACTATTTAATATGTGTATGCTGTTGTTCTCCTATGTCCAAACTTGTTATAACATGACTATGTCCTGGTTGCCTTTTATTTTGAATGGAAACATGCATATAATATTGCAACCAGAATTCCAAGCTTTTCTAACTTATGCTACATGAAGTCCTTCAACTCTGCATCTGTTGCAACCTCTTGTCTTCTCTATGATTAAGCTATATAACTGCTTCTTCCTCTCCTGGTGTGTGACTTTCACATGCCAATATTGAGGATTGTTCATACTGTAACCATTTTCAAGTCCATGAAATAGTATTTGAGAAACTAAGTTCAACCTTTCCTACACCTGCAGATATTTTGTTGATTGATTGCTATAAACAATCCTATTGGCCAATTACTAGTCAAATGATATGCTAACTGAATATCTTGAGGGTCTCAGTTATGTCAATTTTTGACTGCAACATGCTGATTGTTGTGATTGTCATACTAAATCACATCTAGTCTCTAGTTTTCTCAGTTCCACGTCTTACATGATTACCTCACCATTATCAATCTCACATTCGTAGCTTTGATTAGTAAAGTTTAACATGCTAAAATTATGAGGTTGATTGGTGTTAAAAGTAATTTTGCATCATGTGTAATAAAGAGAACAACATGGAATTAATTTAATTGATTTATTTGAGCCGTGATAAATACTGGATGCAATTGCATGTGTTTGTTTATTGGAAAACTTTGGAAATAAAGTTTGGATGATGGGGTTATTGTATTTTACTTTTGGATGAATTGTACACGAATGTGAGTTGTCACCCCTCCCTCTTTACAATCTTGAATGCATAAGAATATTATTATGCGTGTGTATTTAATTAAGTTGGAACCCTATGTTTATTATATGGGTGTTTGGGTTATTATTGTAAATATTACATGATGGAGCATGTGTGTATTTAGGTGGAATGTGGGGATATGTGAAGGAGTTTTCCCAATAATAGGCATGCAGGTAGAGGTATTAGTCGACTTGCCCATTTTATTAGTCGACTAATATACCTATTAGTCGACTTACTATAGCCCTATAGTCGACTAGACCTCTATTTAGAATAGTTATTGACTCTCTATTTGTCGACTGTAACCTACCCTAGTCGACTTGCTATTCCCTATAGTCGACTAATATCCTATACTAGTCGACTTGTTATATCCTTAGTCGACTAGGTTCTTGCTGAGAAAGTTGTGTAGCCTCTGTTGCTGACCAATACTTATATTAGTCGACTTACCATCCCTGTTAGTCGACTAGTACCCTTTTCTAGTCGACTTATTATACTTGTTAGTCGACTAACCCGCTACCCTAGTCGACTTGCTCCCCCCTCTAGTCGACTAACTTTAGTCTGGCTGCTGTTCTTAGATCTTTATGGAATGAGGACTTTACCCCTGAATTATGATTTTGGCTATAGATGGATGAATATGATCTTGAGGAATAGATATTAGTTGGATTGACTTGACCTGATAGATCTTAGATATATATCTGATATATTACTTGACTTTGGAATCCTGTGATTGACCTTGATAGAGTGAGAGTGTGTGATAATCTTGATCGAATTGAAATATGAGAAATTGATTATATGTATCAGACATGTAGTATTTCAGTTATTGAGAGTTGGATATATCGGCGACTCAGAGATTATATATATCGATGACTTGAGGATCAGAGTAGATTGATAGGGAGAGACTGTTTATTGATATATTGAGATGGTAGTTTATTGTACCAGATTACTGATACGAATTGATACCTGATGTTCACGATGTTTGTATTGAGATTGTTGGTTGATAGATTAGTTACTATTGTATTTTAGTGCAGATGGATGTGAGATATTGACCGGTTCTAGATTAGACTGTCCATTGAGCAGTATCTGGATTCGTTATTTTATTAATTCATGTTATTGAAAGTTACTGGGAAAATATTGTCAGACCGTAACATATACATTGTTCTATTGTTTTGTTCTACCGTTTACACGGTAATATTATTCACATTGTTATTGTTACATTGATATTGTTATTGTCACCATATCGTCCCGGTAATCGAAATAACATGGATATTGATTGTTATAAATGATAAAAGTAATTGAACAACTTACACTGGGATTGGGGAAATTGATGGAGGAGACATCGTCTGTATTTTGGGTGGACCTAGGATACAGGTTGCGCAGCCGAGATACGGTTCCACTGCAGGGTTCCGAGGGATGACTGACATCCCGTATTGTTCATATTGTCATTGTCATTGTTATTGACACATTGTTATTGTTATTGTTATTGACTACCTAGCGGTAAGACCTGATTCAGCGCCAGGTGATTGGGCCATGGTTCCGGGTATGTACGGAACCCACCTAAAGTATGGACAATGTCTCTTCCACTAATTTCAATAACTTAGGACCCTGATTGACACATGTAGTAGGCGTAATATGGGATGCGTCTATTACAGGTGACAATTGGTGTTCGCTGACATAATAAATAACAAACTGAAATCTATCATTGACATTGTAGACTGAACTTGATATACTGATGATTGTAAACATCTAATAATACCAACGAACTGACTGTACACCTGACAATCGATTGGACATCTGATTTTGTATTGATCGGCTATGTTATTTCTATCCGTGTTTTATATGTTACTTCTGTTTTATTCCAGCATATGTGTTTCCTAGTTTGCTCACATTTATATTCGCATGTCTTTTCCCTTTTTTCTCTTATACATTCACTAGGAGTTCTGACTCCTTGGATCTGCATATCCAGATCTAGGGCTATTCATTGTTGATCAAGTATTTGGAGAGGATCATATTTACCTTGAGGAGCTGGGGTCTCTCCCTTTTGATTATCGGTATTCCTACTCTTCTATTCATATATCGCATCCTGTCACATTCCTTATTCTTACTCATATGCTATCATTATGTTAGACTTTATATGTATTATTGCAGTGATTTTGATTTATGGTAGAGATTTATAGCTTGTTCAGGTTAATTTAGGCTTAGCGTGTATACGTGGGGTATTTTCCTCGCGTATATACGTCGCCGACTCTCGTCGCGACTCTGTTTCCGCGTATTTTGGGAAGCGGGGCGTGACACGGTTTTTTTTTGGTATCAGAGCCAGGTTCGACATAAAAAGAGAACTTAGATCTTACTGGTAACTTGAAACAAGTTATAGTACACTGCAATATACATATATTATCCCTACAATGATATTGACTCCATTTAGAATTGATCGTCCTCCCTTTGTAATTCCATTCTTGATCTGTGGATATCCATGATTCCAACACTTCATTTAGAGTGATTTGGATGTCCATCTTGATTTCATCCTTCTTTTCTATTCATTCCTCCTGATTCTATCTCTTGAGATTGGTTACTCCTTGTTGAAGCTGGTAGCAGAGATCAGAGCGCGCAGCGGAACCGTGGTGTCCCAGCGAGGTGACGTGAAAGAGTTGTCTTCTCTTTTAACTTGATTTTTTATCATTCCCTACTTTATTGAAATTTCGAGGACGAAATTTTTATAAGGTGGGTAGAATGTAATATCTCTAAGTTGATATACTGTATATTTATATTTTTATTTGTAAAGTATCCTAATCCAACCCATTTGTATAAACCCAATAACCTATACCCATCAAACCGAAACCCAACTCCTTATAATCCAAAACAAAAATCTAAATCATATCAAATCTTAACTAACTAAATCTTATATCCTAACCAAATCCTAAATTCTCTCTACTAAAATCAAATCCTAACAAACCATATCTGATCCTAATCTCCTTCAAATTCTAAACTATCTTCATGATCTTCTTTTACCTACCACAGCCGCCTCCCTCTCTCACTCGGCAATCACCCCCGCACCCCCATCCAACCCACGTCCAGCCATCGTCCACAGTAACCAGCGAGTCCCCTTCATGGACGGCAGCACCATGCCAAGCCCAGCAGGCCGACAGCGCCCTCCGGCAGCCAGATGCACAGGCCAATGGTCGTGTGCAGAACCAGGCCACCTCTCTCTCCTGCGCACAGATCCAGCGACATCAGGCCGAGCCACTTCCCCCTGCAGCCGTGCCTCTCTCCGCCTCCTCTATTGTGAGTGTATATCTCTCTTTCATCTCTCTCATCCTGTATTTTTGTGTTAGCGTGGACTATTCAATATGTGTATGCTGTTGTTCTCCTATGTCCAAACTTGTTATAACATTGACTATGTTCTGCTTGCCTTTTATTTTGAATGGAAATATGTATATAATATTGCAACCAGAATTCCAAGCTTTTCTAACTTATGCTACATGAAGTCCTTCAACTCTGCATCTGTTGCAACCTCTTGTCTTCTCTATGATTAAGCTATATAACTGCTTCTCCTCTCCTGGTGTGTGACTTTCACATGCCAATATTGAGGATTGTTCATACAGTAACCATTTTCAAGTCCATGAAATAGTATTTGAGAAACTAAGTTCAACCTTTCCTACACCTGCAGATATTTTGTTGATTGATTGCTATAAACAATCCTATTGGCCAATTACTAGTTAAATGATATGCTAACTGAATATCTTGAGGGTCTCAGTTATGTCAATTTTTGACTGCAACATACTGATTGTTGTGATTGTCCTACTAAATCACATCTAGTCTCTAGTTTTCTCAGTTCCACGTCTTACATGATTACCTCACCATTATCTATCTCACATTCGTAGCTTTGATTAGTAAAGTTTAACATGCTATAATTATGAGGTTGATTGGTGTTAAAAGTAATTTTGCATCATGTGTAATAAAGAGAACAACATGGAATTAATTTAATTGATTTATTTGAGCCGTGATAAATACTGGATGCAATTGCATGTGTTTGTTTATTGGAAAACTTTGGAAATAAAGTTTGGATGATGGGGTTATTGTATTTTACTTTTGGATGAATTGTACACGAATGTGAGTTGTCACCCCTCCCTCTTTACAATCTTGAATGCATAAGAATATTATTATGCGTGTGTATTTAATTAAGTTGGAACCCTATGTTTATTATATGGGTGTTTGGGTTATTATTGTAAATATTACATGATGGAGCATGTGTGTATTTAGGTGGAATGTGGGGATATGTGAAGGAGTTTTCCCAATAATAGGCATGCAGGTAGAGGTATTAGTCGACTTGCCCATTTTATTAGTCGACTAATATACCTATTAGTCAACTTACTATAGCCCTATAGTCGACTAGGCCTCTATTTAGAATAGTTATTGACTCTCTGTTTGTCGACTGTAACCTACCCTAGTCGACTTGCTATTCCCTATAGTCGACTAATATCCTATACTAGTCGACTTGTTATATCCTTAGTCGACTAGGTTCTTGCTGAGAAAGTTGTGTAGCCTCTGTTGCTGACCAATACTTATATTAGTCGACTTGCCATCCCTGTTAATCGACTAGTACCCTTTTCTAGTCGACTTATTATACTTGTTAGTCGACTAACCCGCTACCCTAGTCGACTTGCTCCCCCCTCTAGTCGACTAACTTTAGTCTGGCTGCTGTTCTTAGATCTTTATGGAATGAGAACTTTACCCCTGAGTTATGATTTTGGCTATAGATGGATGAATATGATCTTGAGGAATAGATATTAGTTTGATTGACTTGACCTGATAGATCTTAGATATATATCTGATATATTACTTGACTTTGAAATCCTGTGATTGACCTTGATAGAGTGAGAGTGTGTGATAATCTTGATCGAATTAAAATATGAGAAATTGATTATATATATCAGAACATGTAGTATTTCAGTTATTGAGAGTTGGATATATCAGCGACTCAGCGATTATATATATCGATGACTTGAGGATCAGAGTAGATTGATATGGAGAGACTGTTTACTGATATATTGAGATGGTGGTTTATTGTACCAGATTACTGATACGAATTGATACCTGATGTTCACGATGTTTGTATTGAGATTGTTGGTTGATAGATTAGTTACTATTGTATTTTAGTGCAGATGGATGTGAGATATTGACCGGTTCTAGATTAGACTGTCCATTGAGCAGTATCTGGATTCGTTATTTTATTAATTCATGTTATTGAAAGTTACTGGGAAAATATTGTCAGACCGTAACATATACATTGTTCTATTGTTTTGTTCTACCGTTTATACGGTAATATTGTTCACATTATTATTGTTACATTGATATTGTTATTGTCACCATATCGTCCCAGTAATCGAAATAACATGGATATTGATTGTTATAAATGATAAAAGTAATTGAGCAACTTACACTGGGATTGGGGAAATTGATGGAGGAGACAGCGTCTGTATTTTGGGTGGACCTAGGATACAGGTTGCGCAGCCGAGATACGGTTCCACTGCAGGGTTCCGGGGGATGACTGACATCCCGTATTGTTCATATTGTCATTGTCATTGTTATTGACACATTGTTATTGTTATTGTTATTGACTACCTAGTGGTAGGACCTGGTTCAGCGCCAGGTAATTGGGCCGTGGTTCCGGGTATGTACGGAACCCACCTAAAGTATGGACAATATCTCTTCCACTAATTTCAATAACTTAGGACCCTGATTGACACATGTAGTAGGCGTAATATGGGATGCGTCTATTACAGGTGGCAATTGGTGTTCGCTGACATACTAAAAAAAAAATGAAATCTCACATTGACATTGTAGACTGAACTTGATATACTGATGATTGTAAACATCTAATAATACCAACGAACTGACTGTACACCTGACACCCGATTGGACATCTGATTTTTTTATTGATCGGCTTTGTTATTTCTATCCGTGTTTTATATGTTACTTCTGTTTTATTCCAGCATATGTGTTTCCTAGTTTGCTCACATTTATATTCGCATGTCTTTCCCCTTTTTTCTCTTATACATTCACTAGGAGTTCTGACTCCTTGAATTTGCATATCCAGATCCAGGGCTATTCATTGTTGATCAGGTATTTGGAGAGGATCATATTTACCTTGAGGAGCTGGAGTCTCTCCCTTTTGATTATCGATATTCCTACTCTTCTATTCATATATCGCATCCTGTCACATTTCCTATTCTTACTCATATGCTATCATTGTGTTAGACTTTATATGTATTATTGCAGTGATTTTGATTTATGGTAGAGATTTATAACTTGTTCAGGTTAATTTAGGCTTAGCGTGTATACGTGGGGTATTTTTCTCGCGTATATACGTCGCCGACTCTCGTCGCGACTCCGTTTCCGCGTATTTTGGGAAGCGGGGCGTGACATTTTCCATTCTCATTTTACGACTTACGACTTGCGACGTTTTGTAACGAAACAAACAGGCCCTAAATCTTACAAGATAACGATCAGTATGTTTTTGACGAATGAAATTACCAACTGTTGCACTTCATTGTGAAGCTCTGGTCTATATACTACAGATTTTTTTTTCCCTTTAATTTTGTTGTGTATTGTGTATAATATCATGCCTTGTCCATGACAGCATGTCCGTGTCCATGTAATGCTTACGAAATTTAACACCGAATCAATCAAGAAAAGTTAACAAGAAAAGTACGCAAATTCTTCTTTTTTTTCCTTCCTAAAATGATAACAATCAATAAAATAATAAAAATAAAGATATCGTGTTTCTGCTAATGGGCACTCAATGTACATGAAATAGGCTGGGAGATGAGCTATTGCTATCAGGCGTGAGGGGATCCGAACATGATCAGTTGCGTTGCACGAATGCAATGAGATGGTTTTGACTGTCATGGAGCTATTATTGATGATATTTCAATGTCTGGAGAGGAGCGATCCCCCCGTATCAAACATGTATCATATATTATATTCTTCTTTCATCATGGAAAATGTTGACTCTTTAGGACTTTGCTCTAAAAGAATCCAATGGTGTGTCTTTTGGGAAGAATGTTTGCCCTAGGGAAAAGAATGATAGTGAACTTTCTTCGAGTTTCAACAAGATCTCATGCCCACGCCATTATAATGGCCGAAGTATGTTGAGGGAAAAAAAAATGGGATATATATATATATATATATATATATATATATATATATATATATATATATATATATATATATATATATATATATATAGGTCAAGTGCTCCTAGTAGGTCTTCTTAGATTACAATCTAAGGAGACGGGTTAAAACTCCAACATCTCGATTTTTTTTCGCGATCCGATCGCACATTATCATATTCATGTTATAAGATGCACACATATAAAAAATCACGTGATTTGAAATTCATTTACTGATTGATCTAATCGTTCTATTTTGTTCTACTGTTTAAAAATCGTTAATATTTGAACTCAAAAAAAATAGAGTAAACAAACTTTAAATCACGTGATATTTTATATGCATACATCTTATAACATGAATATTATAATGTTATAATTTGCTGTCGAATCGTGAAAAAAAAATCGAGATGTGGAGTTTTAAGCCGTCTCCTTAAATTACAATCTAAGAAGACCTAATAGGAACATTTTCCCTATATATATATATATATATATATATATATATATATATATATATATATATATATATATATATATATATATATAGAAAAATGTATATCAGCCTGCGGGCTGAGAGTACTCTCTCAGCCTGCGGTGACGTGGCTCAATTTGTCACGTCACTGACTCGCGGCACGCTTTTAGGAAGAAGTTAAATTACCAAATACCCCTTATGAAAAGCAACTCTTTCGGTAAAAGACAGTGAATGCTACTTTATTAAATCACGAAACTAATTTGAATGCTTCTTTAATTTTTTTATCTGATTTGATATTTAATGATTTTTAATATAGTCGCAGTACTTATGAGAACTGCTACCACGGTCGCAGTCTTTTCTAAGGACTGCTACCAAGGTCGCAGTCTTTTTCTGAGGACTGCTACCTAGGTCGCAGTGTTTTTATGAGAACTGCTACCACGGTCGCAGTCTTTTCTAAGGACTGCTACCAAGATCGCAGTCTTTTTCTGAGGACTGTTACCAAGATCGCAGTCTTTTTTTCTGAGGACTGCTACCAAGGTCGCAGTACTTATAAGAACTGCTACCACGGTCGCAGTCTTTTCTAAGGACTGCTACCAAGGTCGCAGTCTTTTTCTGAGGACTGCTACCTAGGTCGCAGTGTTTTTATGAGAACTGCTACCACGGTCGCAGTCTTTTCTAAGGACTGCTACCAAGGTCGCAGTCTTTTTCTGAGGACTGTTACCAATGTTACCAAGGTCGCAGTGTTTTTATGAGAACTGCTACCAAGGTCGCAGTCTTTTTCTGAGGACTGCTACCAAGGTCGCAGTCTTTTTTCTGAGGACTGCTACCAAGGTCGCAGTCTTTTTCTGAGGACTGCTACCAAGGTCGCAGTCTTTTTCTGAGGACTGCTACCAAGGTCGGTAAAAAGTTGTGAGGGAGGGTATTTTCGGAAATTACAATGTTGAGGTGACTGGCATTAAATTGGGCGGGATTTTACAGGATTTTGTCCGCCAAAATTTTTTACAGATGTAGCGGTGATGTTGCCACGCCCGCAGGCTGAGAAAACTCTCTCAGCCTGCAGGCTGAGGTACAGTAAGCCCATATATATATATATATATATATATATATATATATATATATATATATATATATATATATATATATATATATATATAGAGAGAGAGAGAGAGAGAGAGAGAGAGAAATGTATATCAGCCGACGGCTGAGAGACCCTCTCAGCCTGCGGTGTCGTGGCACATTATTAGCCACAGTAGGAAGGACGGTCCACCTACCTAAATAGTTGAAATTACTAAATAGCCCTGCTGTAAAAGACAGTAGATTTGTATAGTTTATTATAATTTTATATTTTTACGTTACTCAATTTTGTCACAATTATCTTTTATAACTGCGACCTAACTGCGACCAAACTGCAAACATTTTTTTATCAAATCACGAAACTAATTTGAATGCTTCTTTATTATTTTTTATATGATTTGAAATTTAATAATTTTTAATATAGTCGTAGTTTTACTTTTTTTTCGCATGTAATGTATAAATTATTTTTTTTTTTACATATTGAATTCGAACAAGGACTGCGACTATGATCGCAGTTAGGGATGCCACGGATACGGATTATCCGCGGATAACCGCATCCGAATCCGCCTCTAATCCGGATACGGATATCATTTTTTCACATCCGTCAATATTCGTATTCATATCCGTATCCGAAAGGTAGGTACAGATACAGATATGGTAAACGTAATATCTTATTCGTATCCGATCCGATATCCGAATGTTGCGTGCTTCATAATGATATCGACATGGAGGAGACTATTCTTCAATGGAATAAGGCATTAAATTTTGATATTTTGAGTTGGTGAAAAAGTAATAGTGAAAAGTATTCGATTCTTGCAAGAGTACCACAAGATATTTTGAGATTTTGACATCAACCATGGCATTTGAATTGGTATTTAGCACCAGAGGACGTGTAATTTATTGTTATAGAAGTTGAATGACAATGAATATGATGAATGTATTGATATATACACAATAATATAATAGTATGTATCACATTTAATATTGTAGTAGATGAGATAAAAAGTAATATAAGTATTTCTGTTTAATTTATCTTTAACCATATCCATTTTTTACATATCCGATTAGTATCCGCATTCGATCCGCGAATATCCGATTTATATCTAATATCCGATTTTGGCGGATACGGATATCATTTTTTCATATCCGCCAATATCCGTATCCGTATCCGTATCCAAAGGTTGGGTGCGGATATGAATATGGTAGAGGTAATATCCGATCCGTATTCGATCCGATGATACCCTAATCGCAGTGCTTAACGAGAGCAAGTTGTGGTCGCAGTACTCACGACAGCATTTTTTTGGGTGAGTTTTTTTGCTAAGTTATATGTAATAACGGTGTCTAAGGACTGATACTATAGTCGCAGTTTATGTATGGTTTTATATGTTTGATCTACACTGTAACTTATTGCATGCGAAGTAAGACTGCGACTATGGTCGCAGTGTTTAAGAACAACAGTGACAATCGTAGGACTGCGACTATGGTCGCAGTGTTTAAGGAGAACAGTGGCAATTTTCTAATTTGCGATATACAGTGAAATATACTAATTTGAGAGGATTGCGATGTTCGCAGTATTATCTGTTCATATAATTTATTTTTAGACTGCGACTATGGGAGCTGTTTATAACTTTATTGAATGCAAAAGTATCAAACTGTTTATGACTGGACAGTGACCGTTGTCGCAGTTTCATATGTAATTATAGTATGAGTACTGTGACCATTATTTCAGATAAGATGCAGAATTAATACCTATACGGTATACTTTATATGTATTTTAAAAATGTGAAAGACTATTTTGCAGATAGAAGTAAATTTTATTTATAACATAATAAGGTAAGAAAGAGACCTTTTATTTATAATATAATATGGTGAGAAAGAGACCTTACAAAAAAAAAGCATTAAAAGCTTTTAAGAGAAGACAAAATAACGTTGAATATCAGAAGATCAAAAAATCCTAATCCTCGTCATCATCACCATCATAAGCAGATTCGTCTTCTCCATTCTCCTGGTCTTCCTGTTCATCACTTATTTCCTCATCATCTTCCTGTTTTTGAGGTTTTTTTAGTTCATCGATAAACTCTCAGAATGGATCGTCTCTATCAAGCTCTTCGTCCGATCCGTTGCGAAAAAGCGAGCCTATAGCATCAGAGGACATGCTTTCATCAAGCATGGCTCCATCAAGTGGCAGAGGAATAATGTCCTCCTCACTAACCCACATGAAAACTTCATCATCATCATGAATAGGAGATCAGTTAAAATATTATTTGATGTAGTGAGATAGTCAAAAGGAGTGAAGTTCAGACTGGTATCAGATTCCAGACTGGTATCAGATTCACTAGAATACCCTGAAGAAAGAGGACCGATGGGGGATTGATTGAAGTTGAATTCTGAGTGTTCAGAGGAAGAAGATGGGGAAGACATGATTCAAGAATGAATTGTTTTTCTGGAAGTTTTTGAAATCAAATTGAAAAGGAGCAAAAATATAGTTTTTAGATTTGAGATAATATATTAGTTACAAGCACTATATAAAGGTCAATAATGTGAAAGAACATGAATAGTAATAATAATTGTTATAGGTTGAAGAGTTATGACTGGAGAAACCGAAGAGTTCCTTTTTTCCAGAGGTTTACTACGTGAAGTACAAATAAACTTGTTATAGAATGTTTTGCCTATATCTTTAGATTACGTATGGTGCACATCTTTTCTTTGTCGTGATTAACATTAGTGCATCTCTTTTTTCTAGACTGTTGTTGTATCACGGTAGATAGATTATTAATTTACATAAGGCATGCGAAAAAAGATTGCGACTTTGGTAGCAGTGCTGAAGGAGATCGCAGTGCTGTACGATAACATATTTTCGTCTGTTATTTTTTTATGTTATAAGGAATGCGACTATGGTCATGCGTGAAAAAAAAAGTTTTTGTTATACTATGACTGCGACTAGTGTCGCAGTCGTCATTTAAAATTGAAAGTTATTTTGTATTAAGTCTGCGACCATGGTCGCAATGATTGAAAGTTTTATTATGTTATGACTACGACTATGATCGCGAAATTTGTAAAACGGTGAGAATCCTGTTACAGAAGACATGCTTCTGTTTATTTCACATTATGTTCATCCAATTTTTTCTCTATTATATTTTCGATATAGTAGAATTACGAATTTTATAACTGTAGATATATTCAATTGAAAATTATTTTAGGTAATTTTTGTTTGTGGATGAGTTTATGGCAGTTTAGAAGTAAAAATGGGGTATTTTTGTCATTTTGATTCACGAATGTTTAGGCGGGATTTATGGAGTATTTTTGTCATTTTGATTCACGAATGTTTAGGTGGGATTTTTTTGTTTTTTTTGGCGCCTACACTCTGCGGCCGATCTGTGGCATATATTCAGCCACGTCACAGCGGGCTGAGAAACTCTCTCAGCTGTCGGCTGAGGTACAGTAACCCTATATATATATATATATATATATATATATATATATATATATATATATATATATATATATATATATATAGAGAGAGAGAGAGAGAGAGAGAGAAATGTAAATCAGCTAACACAGGAGGCAACTCCCTCCTATTTCGCACTCAAAAATCAAATTCCCGAGTGAATTTTTAAGATCCGACCGCACATTATCATCTTCATACTTTAAGATATACACATATAAAAAATCAAGTGATTTGAAGTTTGTTTACTCCATTTTCTTTGGGTTCAAACATTAACGGTTTTTTAACAATAGAACAAAATAGAACGATTAGATCAATAAGTAAACGAACTTCAAATCACTTGATTTTATATATATATATATATATATCTTAGAATATGAAGATGATAATGTGCGATCGGATCTTGAAAATTCACTCGAAAAATACGATTTTTGAGTGCGACATAGGAGGGAGTTACCTCCTGTGTCAGCTGATTTACATTTCTCTCATATATATATATATATATATATATATATATATATATATATATATATATATATATATATATATATATATATATATAGAGAGAGAGAGAGAGAGAGAGAGAGAGAGAGAGAGAGAGAGAGACTTGTGTCCTTCCAAAAGGATTTGAGCTCGGATCATTCCCACTCAAATTCAACCCTCCAACATTCGAATATAAGATCCACTCCGTTGAAGTTGATCTATATTCTTTCAAATATTTATAAACCAAAAATTAAGTGTTTTGAATACTTTTTGCCTATCCATCAAGTAAGGAAAAAACGGACGACCAAAATAGTGAGTTGGTTAGTTTAAATGTGTAGAACATTTGAAACCTAACAAAAATTGGTTTGTAGGGATTTTTAAATGTTTAGATCATAATGAAATAGCCGGATCAAGAATTTGTATGTATAAAGACATAGATCTAACCAACTCACTCTTCGGCCGTTCATTTTGTGTCGCTTGATGGATGGGTAAAAAGTATTAAAACACTTGATTTTTGATTTATAGATATTTGAAATAATATATATCAATTTCAACGGAGTGGATCTTGTATTCAAATGTCGGGGGGTTGAATTTGAATAGGAAGGATTCAGGCTCAAATCCTTTTAGAAGGACACAAGTCTCTCTCTCTCCCCTCCCCCCTCTATATATATATATATATATATATATATAGAGAGAGAGAGAGAGAGAAGGATTCGAGGCTCAAAATTTTCTCACTCAAATACAATCCTGTGACATCCGAATGTAAGATCCATTCCGTTGAAATTGATCTACATTATTTCAAGTTAATAAAAATAAAAAATCATGTATTTTTGAATACTTTTTTCCCATCCATAAAGTGCGCACAATGGACGGTGAAAAATAGCATATTGCTTAGATCTACGTCTTTAAATATACAAATTCTCAATCCAATCATTTCATCATGATCTAAACACTTAAAAACCTCACACATTAATTTTTGTTAGATTTCAAATATTATACACTGTTAAACTAACCAACTTACTATTTCGGCTGTCCATTTTGCGTCTACTTGATGGATAAGTAAAAAAGTATTCAAAATATATGAATTTTGGGTTTTAATTACTTGAAATTATGTAGATCAACTTCAGCGGAGTGGATCTTGCATTCAGACGTCGTATAGCTGTATTTGAGTGGGAAGGATTCGGTCTCGAATCCTTCGGGAAAGGCACAAGTCTATCTCTATGTGTATGTGTAGAAAGAGAGAGAGATAGATATGGAATCCATTCGAGTATCCGAGACCGTTTAGTGCTCTCCGACTAATCTCGTAGGGCCTGTGCACCCGATTAGTCTCCAATATTTCATATTTCATACCACATTTTCATACTTTTTCTTTATAAAATTTTACTATATAATGATTTTCTTGTGTGTTCCTAGGTTCATGGTGTGTAATGAAGAAGAACATCAAAAATCTCATTTATTTGGTGATTTTAGATCCTAATAGAGTCATTGACTTTGGAAGCCCATTCTGCTGATGCAAGGAGCAGAAAATAAGGAAGTAGCAGCCCATACCCATATATTAAAGCAGCCATGACCTGTAGGCTTCGGCACTGCGGCTCTGGCTACAGCATGGCTGCATTTCTGCGACCATGTTGTGGAGTCGTGCGTCGGTTTTTGAGGCACGACTCCGTAAAATAAGGAAGTAGCATCCCATACCTATATATTAAAGCAGCCATGACCTGCAGGCTTTGGCACTGCGGCTCTGGCTACAGCATGGCTGCATTTCTGCGACCATGCTGTGGAGTCGTGCGTCGGTTTTTGAGGCACGACTCCTGAAATCTAAAAACTCCTCTCCTCCTCAAAAAGAGTTAGAGAGAAGAAAATCAATAGAGATAAGGAGAAAACCTTTCATAGAATGTCACCTTCCATTACAAGAACCCTAACCTTTATCCTATGCATCTCTCTTCCCTATTACATGATCTATAAAGGAAATGAAAAACAAAAGAAAGAAGAAGACTAAACTAAAATGCACAAATTGGGAGGAACTACCCTTAAAAACTCTTCTAAAAACTCCTCTCCCCCTGAAATCTGAAAAACTCGTGCGTCGGTTTTTGCGTCAGATTTAAATACCCTGGGATTTTCAGATTTCAAGAGGAGAGGAATTTTTAGAAGAGTTTTTAAGGGTACTTTCTCCCAATTTGTGCATTTTAGTTTAGTCTTCTTCTTTCTTTTGTTTTTCATTTCCTTTATAGATCATGTAATAGGGAAGAGAGATGCATAGGATAAAGGTTAGGGTTCTTGTAATGGAAGGTGACATTCTATGAAAGGTTCTCTCCTTATCTCTATTGATTTTCTTCTCTCTAACTCTTTACATGCTTAGCTTTTTCTCTCATGGAAACTAACCACTAACTACTAACTTGCTAACTCCTTGATAATCTATATGAATCTAATAGCCTCTACTTAGCCTTGCTCTTGCAAGAGCCATTAGTGGCTCATGATGATGGATTTTAACACTCTAACATCTAACTCTTTAACAACTTACTATTACTTTATTACATGCTTGCTCTACTTAATTTGATGGTTTAAGTGTAGCTTGCTCTTATTTGTTGACTTTGGATGTGAAAGTGATCTTATTTATGGTAATGCTTTGAAATGCTTTTGAACTAAGGACTAGTGATGGCCAAAGATACATGTAAGGCAACTATCACTAAGAGGTTAACATGGTTAGTAGAGCCATTAGTAGTTAGTAGCCATGAGTTTTCCTTCCTTTTTACTTTATTTTAGAAATATACTAAAAATCACAAATACATTCTTTTCTATGTTTTCCACTTCTTAGTTTTCATCGTATCCTTCCCTTTTCATTCTTTATTTTCTTTTATTTTCATACTTTAAAACATAGAAGAACCGTTAATACACACGTAAATAGACCGGTAAAGATTCTATTGCTTTTTGTCCCTGTGAATTTGACCCATTTAGCCTCTATGCTATAACGGAAGTTCGAAGAAGACAAAACACACACACTTTTCAAAATAACACTTTTGTGCACGGTTTTCCCCGATCAAATTTTGGCGCCATTGCTGGGCATGGGAACGACTTGATTTCATATTTTTTGTTAGCTTTTCTTTTTTGTTTTTGGTGTGCAGATCAAATTTATAGCATTGTAAAAGGCCACACTTTCTTGCATCTCCCTGCTCAAGAAAGCAGGGAGCAGGTGCTCAAAAGTTATTGTGTGGTTGGGTAAATTTTTGTATATTGTTATCTTCTTCTGCTAGTTTTTTTAGATTACCTGTGCACTATAATTATTAAGAACTAAAATACGGTAATTTAATGTTTTAAAACGGTTTAGACTTTGCATCTAGGCACGTGTCAATTTTCATTACAATATACTGTATTTTATTTTTCTATTGTTGTGATCTAGACTGAGGTGTACATATTACATTGCATATAGTTAGGACAAATATGTGGGTGATTTACTCACTTTGTGTATTCATTCTTATCTATATTGCATACTTGCACGAATCAGACTTAAGGGCAAAACCCAATACAAGATAAGGTGGGGAAGTCATTACCCTTTCTTAGCCTAAAAATCACCTCCCCATTCACACAACCCAAGCCTTAATAAAAATTGATAGACGTTAGCCCCTAAGGACATCTCAGACTCATTTAAGAGATTGACCTAAGGGGGAAGTTGTTAGAAGTTGACTCTTATCAAATCAGTGTCGAAGGTTAGGGATTGAGAGGCGAAAACTTGAAGAATAGTGGTTTGGCATAATTAGGCTCATTGCTCCAGCACAGATACCTCTCACTGATCTTGCCCCTACCTGGCCGATTAACTTGTGGTCAGATTCTGACAATGTACCCCCGTGGACAGTCTAACTAGTTCGGAGTCGTCTAGGTCTAAGTCAACCCTAGCATAGGCTTGTTTTCTTTTTCTTTTTCTTTATTTGTTTGTTTGTTTTGTTTTTTTCTTTTTTGTAAATTGTGATATAGATTTCAACAAAAATAATTTTTTCAATCTTAATATGAATCTATATTTCACTCCGACCTCATTTGACTCGTATAACTCCAACCCGGCTATTTACAACATAAACTAACCATATAGGCATGATTGAGAATATTCGACTCAATATAACCCATACCCCTAATTCTATGACCAAAATTTTAAAAATAATTTTCAATCTTCACAGAGTAAATGGGAATTCACCTCTCCCGAGTCAAATTTCAAACACCTTGTCTAAAATTTCCACAGTATTCATACCCGATTTTGATTCATATACTCATTTTCCTGTTCCACCAACCGAAGAAAAATCTGATTTGGAAAAGAGTATAAAAGTCATGCTTGAGTCCCAACAACAAATTCAAAACTTGCTCAATTCACAATCCTTTCCAGATCAAACTCTCTACACTCTTTTCTACAACCATCAATTGAAGAAAAATCTGAGTTAGCGAGTTTGAAAGTCTTTTGTGAAACATCACAACGATTTCAAAACATGTTAGACTCATCATTTCAATCAAAATTTCAAGAATCCTACTCATATTTTCCAGTCTCACTGATTCAAAATGAACAACCTGTTGGCCCAAAGGCCCATCACTCTAGTTTTGATGATGATCAACTCATGTAGTTATGTGTACTAATGATCTTGTGTTTAATTAGTGACAGATTTGTTATCAAGATCTTAGTAGGTGTGGAGCTTCAACAAAGGATTTAAAGTCAAGTTTTGGAGCTTACACGGTTTGATCCAACGAGCTAGTGATCGTGTTTGGATCGTATTTGGACCAAGTCTAGAAGATGAGAAGGCTTCAAGTGAAGACTTCAAGAAGATGAAGACTTGTGTTTAGGTATAAGATTTTTGTTTTTAGATAAAATGTAAAGGATAGAATAGTTGGTGGATTGCTCAAGTATATATCACACACACACTCTTGATAGTTTTGTTTTTACAAAAGATTTTCGTTTTGGAAAACACATGCTTGGATTTTGGTTTTCATGTTTACATATCTTTTATCCAAAATCATGTTTAGAGCTTAATGTCAAAAACATAGATATCTTATTTGTGTAGTGGATCATATCCATACACACTATGCTTTAATGAATTCAAAATATCTTGTTTTTGTATCATGAAGAAGTTTATGGAAAACAAGTTTTAGAAAAATACAAGTTTTCAATTGAGCCAAATTTTCCAAATTACAAAAATAGTCCAAATCATTTATAACATGCCTTGATTTTGTGCAAGCATGTTTGTTTATCAAAGTATATTGGTAAAACTATTTTTGTAGATTTTTAAGTATTTTATGGGATTTTATGTGAGCCAAAAAGACCAAGTTTTAAATCTCAGTTTTTCTGTTCCAGGCTTCAGCCAGTCGACTAGTCGACCGACCAAGTCGACTAGGGCTGAAGTCGGTCGACCGACCTGGTCGACCGACGTGCACAGACGTGCACGCCAGTTCTGCAGGATGGCCGACCGACCGACCCGGTCGACCGTCCAGAGAGCTCTGCTCTCTGGAAAGGCCCCGGACGGCCGGGCGGCCGACCGGACAGAGAGATTGCTTTCTGTATCCTGTCTCGGTCGACCGCCCGGTCGACCGATGGCTCAAACGGTCTGAAATATGACTGTTGGCCGGCCGACCGGACGGTCGACCGTTAGGCCTGACAGACCCTAACGGCTAATTTTTCTTAGCCTATAAATTTAGGGGTTTGGGCATTATTTTTCACTAAGATTTTGGAGACTTTTAGAGCCAGTTTTTCTCATTCTTTTCAGAGGTTTTCTCCACATATTTGAGAGCAAATATTTCCTATCAAAAGGGAAGATTTTATCAAGAGTGTTAAAAGAGATTTTCTTGAGTTTTTCTCCACCATTCTCATCCTTATTTTTCTCACACAAACACTTGAGTTATCCATTGCTATTCATCTTATAGGAGTGTTGTAGTGAGATTGCTTTTAGGTGGTCAAAGTGTTGTGATCACCAAAGAGTTCTTTCTTTGTTCTTTGAGGAGGCGGACGTGTGTGTTCGCGGTGTTTCGAGTTCGGGTGCGAACTTGTTGTTTGAGGTGCGGCCTCGGCGAGCCGGTGGGCTTGCGTGTGTACAGGACTAGAGAGTCCGAGGGATTGTAGGTGTTGCGGCACCAAGGAGAGATCCATTGGGATCGTGCATAGTGGAAATCCTTCGTGTGTCGAAGGCGGGGATGTAGAGCAAGTGTGCTCGAACCTCGAAACAAATCCCTTGTGTTTGCGATTGCTCACTCTCTCTCTTTGTCTCTTGTTTATATCTTGCATGCTTCTATTGTGTTTATCTTTACATGCATGATATATTTGTGTGCTTAATTGTTATACTTGCTTGGGTTTGTTTGCTAACACTTGTATTCAACCAAGAGAGCCAACGCGGCACCTCAACCCATTCAAGGGGAATCTAGAGGAGTTTGTCCAGAGCCCTTCACCAGGAATTCGGCAACACTCTTGTGTTTACGTGGTGTTTAGTTTAAAGAGTTTAGTTTAGGTCATAATAGTTTTTACTTTCGCATTATTTGGCATTAAGTGACCATTAGATTAGCCATCACCTATTCACCCCCCTCTAGGTGATTTACATAACCATCAGTACTATAATTGAGTATGGAACCCTTGCGTGAGTCCTAACAATAATCACAAAATCTGATGGACTCACGATTTCACCATAATTTTCAAAATCAACTTTCATACTCACCTTTTCAAGAAGAACTAATTGCAAAGAGTATGAAAGACATAATTCAGACCCAAAATTTTATTACCCGGCCTATCAGTAGGTTAGACTCAATAATGAGCAATTTGATCAATGAGAATAAGAAAAATCTTTTTTGTCAACCTTTAACCAATTCTTATATCCCTAACTCTATTGATTGGACCCAAGAATCATGCTATTTTAGAAATTAAGATTCAATTTCATTACATCCATTTGAACTTATTTGGTGGGAAAATTGAAGGGGCGTGTAAATTCTTTATTTGATTGTAAAGAAAATTATAACAGATCAAGAACCCGTTTTACAAGAGAGGGGAGATATTCAAGCTCAAATCTCCCCTTTGTTTACTGCCGGGTTCTTAATGTGCGATGGAAAGTGAATCTTATTTTTCAGTTGACCGGGTGAGCATCAAGACCTCTTGGGAATTTTCTCTTTGGATGGTGGACGAAGTAACACAGCTTCTGTCCAACAAGAATCTCAAAGAGACCATAAGTAAAAACAAACTTATACGCAGCAAGTTGTTAAAAGAGCTGAACTTTCTTTTCCTTTTAGCTGGAGATCTTGATCCTTCTATTCCTTACAACCAAAGTTCTTCTGACCAGATTTTTTTCCCGACCAATCGACCCCTCTTCCATAGCAAACTGGACTATTTATAGAGGTTTCAGGGGGGTAAAACTGTCCCCTAAAAATACTCCATAATGAGGGTTAACTCCCTCATTACGTGAGCAGTAATTGACCCAGTAATGAGGGCAGTTATAACTGAGACGCGGGCTTTAGGCCTCGCATTTTTCCATTGAGGTGATGCTTGAGGACATGGGCTTTAAATTCTGCGTCAAGCTTCACGTGAGATGCAGGCTTTGGCTCTGCGTCTTGGTATTGCAGTGATGTTGAGATGTGGCTTTCATGCTCCACGTCTTGGTCATTGTAGTGATGTTGAGATGCGGGTTTCAACCCTCGCGTCTTGGTGCTGCACTAGAGGCGATGATTAGCCTTGCGTTTAGAGTTTGGACTCTGCTTTTTAATGACTTGTCTTTAGTGATTTTTAGACAGTCTACAGAACCCCCTCCAAAGTTTTTGATATTCTGGTAGACTGGGACGAATTTCGAAATACTTTGGACTCTGGTTGAATTCGTACTTCCATGATTGGACTGACAATCATTTGAGATGCCCTGGGCTTGATCCTGTCTGGAATGTGATCTTCGTGAGTGTATTGTAGAACCATTTGAAGCCACCAGAGGTGATCGTTATGAGTGCCTAGATACACAGTCCAGACCTCCTCAGTGCTCTGAGCTGGTTATTGGTGTACTGTTGAATCAGGGATAAACAGTCATCTGCTTATGCCAGTGTACTGTTAAACTGATTGCAGAAGTTAAAACTGAACGCAAGCCTTGTAGACGCAGGGGTCGCATTACACTAGAGACGCAGTCCTCATCGGAGTGGGGACGCATCTATTAATTTGCTAAAGAAACGCGGCCTCTGGAGGGACGCGATCTTTCAAGTGAAGACGCAGCTCTAGTCTTACTGAAGAGATGTGACTTTTAGAGAGACGCGGTTTTGAAGTGAAGACACAGCTCTCACCCTGTTGACTAGACGCAGCTCTAGTCTTACTGACAAGATGCGACCTTTGGAGGGACGCGGTTGTGGACTCTTCAGTAGAAATGAAAGGAACGCAGCCCTCGAGTTTATGAAACGTCGCGGACTTGTGGACACGACCGTTGAGTCTGCACCTGACGCCGCTTCCTAAGCGTCACATGCAGCCCATCTAAAGATCTTGTTGGATCTTTTAGTGCCAAGTCGGTGTTGACGATTGGGGACTTGTGTCCATCGATGTTTCTCGAAGTGGCAATCCACGCGTCAGCTCCTTATTGGACTTGATGTTCGTGCTAAAATGAAGGCTGGTGGCTTTGATTTTTATGCCATTAATTATAAGCCTTATGGCTTGCTTATAAAGAGGCCTCACCCCCTTAACAATCCATTATTTAGACTATTTCCCTTTGAGAGCATGCGCTCTGAAGTTCTTCGTCTTGATTTGTCTATCTTCCCTTCAAGAGGATGTGTTCTAATGAACAATAAGAACTCAAAGCTTCCATGCCTTCCTTTAGTCTTTTTCAAAGATTATCACTATCAAGTGATTTCAAGATCAAAAAGTATCGCCTTAAGTACTTTTATGGTCGCGCCTTGATGAATAAAGTTCAATTTCTAGAGAATTCTTCCTCGGGTAGGAATCATTTGTTGTCATGAAATACTTAGTCCCACTGAGTTTCTATTTTCTTGTCCATTGAAGAAATTTGATCTCTTGATTTCCTCTTGAAGTCTGATTGATGTGCCCGTGTTCGGTAGTCACGTCTTTCAGACTTCTTGATGAAGTGTGCGCTGGCTGACTTTCAATTCTAAGTCACAAGTCCTTTGAACGCGAGTGTGACAAACTCTGTACTTAGATCTTGAAACGCGAGTTTTGTATATAAAGTCCGCATTTGAGGCTCTTAAGTTAAGAGAATTCTAACTCTTTTAAGACCTCTGGACATAGATGTGGCAACCCCTATTTCTCAAACGCGAGTGTGGTGACCTCTGTAATTGTAAAATCAAAGAGATAAGAGAATTATCGTGTAGCTTTGGGCTAACGGATCGTGTCCACGAGGAGGAATGCGATAGAAGCTTTTCGATATTTTTGTTAAATAACAAAGAGTGAAGTTGGTGTCTTTCTTTTAAGTTGAAAAAGAAAATGGAGAGAAGGGAGATGATAAAAGAAAAGTTACAAATTTAGAGAAGGCTTTAGAAAAGGTGAATTTTATATAAAGTTTGAAAAGTGATTTGTTGTTTTTTAATAAAGATGAAAATATGGGCTCACTATCTCACTACTCAACGATATGTTCTTCTATTGAAATCCTTAGTTCCTCAATTTGATCATAGGCAAAAACTTAAGATTGATTTTGAAAGTTTTAAGTAAAGTACATAAGATGGTTGAAAAAATTAATTCTTTTCTTTAAGAAATCTTCTCAAATTGAATGCTAAATCATCAAGAAGTTAAAGTATGAGATAAAAACAAGTTCAAGAGATGTTTTTAAAAGAGGTAAAAATTTAAAAATCTAAACCCATCCTCACGCGTCTTCAAGAACACTTTCAAGAAAAAAGGCTTAAGTTAGGCATGCAACTGATTCATTGGGTCTTTTCATCAAAACCATTCAAAAAGAAGAGGGATCAGAGAGAGGAGTAATAGTGAGCCCAGAAAACCGATTTAGCTACTCATGAAAGACAAAGAACAATGTAAGTAAATAAAGTAAGACATACCATAAAATGGAGTGGAAGAAAAGGTAGCTTGATCCTTGTATTGATGTCACTTCAATCTTCAGAATACAATCACTAAATTCCTCTCTCTCACTGGTATTTACACTGAATTACAAATTGCAAAACAAAGAGACAACTTTATACTATCTAACAAAGAGCCTAAACCTTAAAAATAAAGAGAAAAATTAAATCTAAGTTTCGGTCCCTTTTTCTCTTAAAAATACAGTATTTATAGGTAAAAACCAAACGGGAGGGGACGTATGAAGATAGGGGGAACAAACGCTCCCCCAACAAACATCAAACGGTCGCGAAAACGGGGTTTTGGTCGTGTTTTCGCGGCCATGGTGTGGCTAGTTGCCACATCAGGTTGGAAAAGCTTCTTCGTTTGGTGATTTTCCTTTATCTCTTGCTGGTTTTCCCGTTTCTGCTTCAGGATTGACGAAACAGTCTCTGATTGTTGGCTTCAACCACTTGATTTGGGATTATTCATTTCAACCAGTTTTTAACCTCTCTGATTTGTCAAGATCATCCCTGATTCCCTGGTTTCGAATTTATTCTAAATTAAATTAGAATTTGATGGGCTTTTGGGCTTGTTTCTCTTTCCTATCCTTTAGCAATGGGCCTGCATTTTATAAAGAAAAATAGGACTTATTAATATGATTTATTTAGATAGTAAGCATGATAATGTGACAACATGTATGCAATATATGTGACCGATCACACCCCCACACTTATCTTTTGCTCGCCATCAAGTAAAACATCAAAACTAATTCTAATCAATTATTAGACCACTTTTCTGGTCACTCGATTGCACTGAGCATGTGCAATAAGCCGTTAAACCTCTAGATTACCCTTGGAGGACGAGTTTTATCTTGTGAGGGTTTTCAGTAGATTGCATCCACAAAACCATAAAGAAAGAGAAAAAATGTTAGTATTTTCGAAAAGCATTTTGAAAGGAGAAAATATTTGAAGTATATTTGTGAGAGTTTAAGTAATCTATAAGTTATAGGAATATCAAAATTTTCATTCCTAAGCTTAGTCTCTATTCAAAAACATGTCATCAATCAAAGTAAGGAGTCAAATTGTATTTCTCATCTAATCTATTACTTTACCCTGAGTCATATGCACCATCGTGATTGTGAAGTTTGACTAAGGGTTTTTTTAACATTAACTTCTATGCCTTATTTATATTTATTTTTGGTGGTATTAATTCCTTAATTCCATTAGGCTTTCTACTCTGTTCATGTAAGCCTTTAGTCGGTGACACCCAAACCGGATAGTTTTAGGGCACTAGGTGAGAAAAACACCCCAAGGACTAAACACTCGAGCAGACAAGGCCTCGAAACTAAGGGTTTTTATTTATAAAATGTACCCCTTTTAGGCATGAATACTTATGCTTCATGAGGCACAAATACCCAATTTAATCAAAGGATTTATATATATATATATATATTTCAAGCTTATCTAATTATCTTTTACATAAATACCAAGGCTTGCTTAGGCCAAAGCACCTAGCTAATAAATAATTAGAGTTGTTTATTTTTTTATACATATATAATTTTTTTTCTTTTTTTATAAGGCATAAGAGTCTTTGTTTTTGAACGCTTAGTGTGTAAGTGTATAAAGTGTGCATATTTTATCAAGATAAAGATCAAGACTAAATTACTTTCACAAATTTTCTTTCTAACCCTAAAAATCAAACAAGTCATCTGACTTTGATCAAGTGTAAGAAATCCTAATTATGATTTTCCTATTCCTTAAAATTGACTTAATTTCTTATAAAAAAATATATCAAAATATTGTTTTTACCTTTCAAAAAGTTTTTATATATATATATATTTGTTTTTTCTTTTTCTTTTTTTGGTTATATTAGTCATGTTAGAACTCTCCCCCACACTTATCTCATGCATTATCCCTAACGTATGAAAGAAATGTATAGATGCATGAAAAAGAAATGTAAAAAAGGTGCATATATTATACAAAAATATGTACAACATCAAGTCTCTCCCACACCTAGATCTTTTTCGGTCTGATCCCTCTAGCTCTCTTTCCATCATTCCAATGGGTCCTCTTTATAGGGTATAGTGGGGAGGCCAATTTTTTTGTCTTAGCTCTCTTCCTCCCCAGTCTCACCTTCTTTAGGTGTTTCTTCCTCATATTATTACATTCATTATTCAAAAATTGATCTCCACCATATTTCTCAGTTGGAACTTCCTCACTATGAATGCCTAGGAATTCTAACTCAGTTCCATATATCTCCTCAAAGCTTAGGTCAACACTTTCCCCTGGAGGTGTGTAATTAACCAAAATATCCCTAGTTGGTTCATCCAAACACATGAGTTCTTCTTCAAAGAGGTTTTCAAAGCGTATGTCAATCGGAGGTTCTTGAATTATATTCTCATGCGATATATTATTGGTTGGCTCAGCGAAAGTGAAGATATTCAAATCAATTTCTTTTTTTAAAGGGGACTCTAAAATTAGGATTTCTGACATATGCCTTATCATTAAGATAATCATATTCATTCTTAAATAATTCATCAAAAAACAGAGACTCATTCTCTATACCTTCACTTTCTTCATCACAATTATTTTCAACAAAGTTTACCTCAAATATTTGGTCTCTTATCTTACGAGGTTATTTTTCTAGGTTGAAGACATTAACTTCTCTAGTTATGTCCCCAAAGGTTAATCTCATAGACCCATTCCTACAATTAATAATAGCATTGGCAGTAGCAAAGAATGGGCGCCTTACGATAACAGGAGTTTGAGCCCTAAGATTGGACATAGGTTGTGTCTCAAGAACTATAAAATCAACTGGGTAGATAAACTCTCCGATCCGAATAAGGACATCATTAATTTCTCCCTTTGGAACTTTCACAGAACGGTTAGCCAGTTGGATTGTGACTCGAGTTGGACTAAGATCGCCTAATCCGAGTTGTTGATAAACTGAGAATGGAAGCAGGTTGTTACTCGTTCCCAAGTCAAGAAGTGTGTGACTAATCTCGGCTTGTCCTATAGTGCAGGTAATAGCGGGACAACCCGAATCCTTGTACTTGATAGGGATCGGACCCGATAGTAGCTCATTAATGTTAGTGGCTAAGAAGACTTTCTTGGGTACATTAGTCTTTCTCTTCTTGGTGCACATGTTCTTAAGAAATTTATAGGATGAGACTTGTTGGATGGCATCAAGGAGTGACACATTTATCTTAACTTGATTAAATATCTCAATTATCTTATCTATTTGTGGATTTTACTTGTTATTCTTTAGCCTATTAGGAAATAGTACTATAGGCTTGTACACCTGACTGGTTAACTTATCTGTTTCAAATTCGTCAGATTTGGAAGGCTTGGGACTAAATGAGGTGGATGCTGGAGTGTGATTGTGCGGACTGGGATTGGGTGGTGTTGACACTTGGTTATCAACTTTCTTTCACGACCTCAATGTATAAACAATATTACATTAATTCAATGATTGATTCTCAACCAAATGAGCTTGTTGTGAATTCCTAGGATTCATAATTGGTTGACTGGGCAAGATACCCTTTTGCCTCTCATGTTGTGGATTGGCTAAGTGGCTCATTTGACCCTCTAGCCTCTGTATTGTTTGCATTAGGGAATCTTGGTTCTTCATGTACCTTTCCATATTTCTCTCAAAGTCAGTCATTCTCCTTTCAAGCTTCTAAAAGGAGGGTTGTGGAGCTTGGTTGGGAAAATTTTGTTGATAATGTGAAAAATTATTGGGAGAATTATGAGGGTGATTTGGAAAGTTGGGTTGATGATTGAAAGAATTATTGGAATGATGGAAGTGGCTTGCATGATTTTACCGTGGGTGGTCATTATTGTGTTGGCTCCATGAGAAATTTGGGTGATTCTCTAGCCAGGATTATACGTTGGTGTGTAAGGATCATTGTTTGGCCTTGAAAAGGCTGCATTCATCGGTTCAGGATATTGTTGCTGAGCTTGAAATACAGGACACTCCTCAAACACATGATTCTTGGCCTGACAGTAAGTACAACCCGGAGTTGGAAATAGGTTCGGGCTGACTTGATTGACTGAACTTGATTCCTTAGTTTCTAAAGCTTCCAGTCTTCTCGCTAGGTTAGCTAACTTAGCCTCGTTAGCTATGGATGATTCAATTGAATGGAGACCTCCTTTTGAAGAGATGAAGTTTGAATTCCTAGAGCTTTCACTAGTTGATTCCCGTTGGATGGTGTGTTCTGCTAGATTCTCATATAAATCCCATCCTTCATTCTCATCCTTCTACAAGAATCCCTCTTGGCACATGCTTTCTAAGAGGGTCTTAGTTGAGTAGTCTAAACCGTCATAAAGAATTTGGCATTATCGCCATTTCTCTATTTCATGATGAGGACATTGGACAAGGAGGTGTTTGAAGCGTTCAAAGTACCTCCAAAACGGTTCAATAGGTTCTTACTTGAATTGCATGATGTTTTTCCTAACGAGAGCGGTCTTATAAATTGGATAGAATTTCTTCAAGAAGACCTTGACGAAACCATCCCAGGATGTGATAGAGCCGGCCGCTAAGCTGAAGAGCCATTTCTGGCTAAGTCCTTAAGAGCAGATGGGATAAATCTCAACCTAATAGCATCATCTGCAAGGTGTGAAATTTTCATCATTAAGCATAATTCCTCAAATTCTCTTATGAAGAAATAAGCATCTTCGGACTCTAAGCCATGGAACTTAGGGAGTGTGTTGATGAACTGTGACTTAAGCTCAAAGTTGTGTTCACCAACCGATGGAAGTTGGATGCAGGATGGAAGTGAGGTTCTAATGGGATAGAACCTACCTTGCAATGATGTTAGTTGGGCCATAACCGAATCTGGTCTTGGTTCGAACTTGGGTGATGATGTGTTTCTAGTCAACCTAGAAGAATTAGGGTCTCTTGATTACACTTGCATACATAAACACAATCACAAACAAGTTTATCAATAGTCAACAAAAGTAAACAACCAAGCCTAGTCTAAGGTAACCTTGACCTAGACAATTTCTAACTGGTTGATTATCCACAGGAGGTATAATACAGACTTTGATCACAAGCTAATCAGCCAGGTCAGGGCAAAATTGGTGGGAGGTATCCGTGTAAAAGTGACGAGCTTAATTAAGCCAAACTTCGCCCCTCAATCCCTTTCCTAGACACTGATTTGACAGGAGTCAAATTCTAACACCTTCCCTCTTAGGATAATCTCCTAGTGAGTTCGAGATGTCCCTAAGGCCAACGTCTATCAGATTTTACTTAGGCTTAGGTTGTGCGTGCTTGGAGATGATTTGTGGGCTAAGGAAGGGTAATGACTTCCCCATCTTATCTTGATTTGAGTTTTGCCCTTAGAGTTAATTGTGCAAAGTGTGCAAGATATAGAAAAGTAGCATTCAAAAGCAAATATCACCCAAGAATATTTCCTAAACTATATGCTATGCATACCTACCTTGTCTCCAGCTATTTTCAATAGTAATTGTAAAGTAAACGTAATTAGACAAATACCTAGAATGCAAGTCTAAACGTTTATTAAGCAATTAACAATCACTCAAATTACTGTTGGATTAAAACAAGAATTGTGAATAGCAGATACAGCAAGAATAATAACACAAAAAAAACTTAATTTTTGCAAGCAATATGTCCTACAAAAAGAGTTTTTAGTAATCTAACAAAATTTTCAACTTTTGCAACGCAATTTCTTGAAATTATGTTTCCTACTTTTAAGAGTAGGGGCACAGAATAGCAAGTCTTCTCCTGCAAATCTTGAATGCTAAATCTGAATGTTGACATCCCTGAAATAAGACACCAAACTTGTTAAAAAATAAATATACCGTTCCCTCCCCGCCAACGGCGCCAAAAAGTTGATTGTAAAATCAAAGAGATAAGAGAATTACCATGTAGCTTTGGGCTAATGGGTCGTGTCCACAAGGAGAAATGCGATAGAAGCTTTTCAGTATTTTTGATAAATAACAAAGAGTGAAGTTGGTGTCTTTCTTTTAAGTTGAAAAGAAAATGAAGAGAAGGGAGATGATTGAAAGAAAATTTTCAAATTTAGAGAAGGCTTTGGAAAAGGTGAATTTTGTATAAAGTTTGAAAAGTTATTTGTTGTTTTTAATAAAGAAGAAAATCAGGGCTCACTATCTTACTACTCAACAATATATTCTTCTATTGAAATCCTTAGTACCTCAACTTATCATAGGCAAAAACTTAAGATTGATTTTAGAAAGTTTTAAGCAATGCACAAAGATGGTTAGAAAAGTTAATTCTTTTCTTTAAGAAATCATCTCGTATTTATGTTAAATCATCAAGAAGTTTAAGTATGAGATAAAAACAAGTTCAATAGACGTTTTTAAAAGAAGTAGAAATTTAAAAATCCAAACCCATTCTCATGTGCCTTCAAGAACACTTTCAAGAAGAAAGGGTTAAGTTAAGCATGCAAATAATTCATTGGGTCTTTTCATCAAAACCATTCGAAAAGAAGAGGGATCAGAGAGAGGAGTAATAGTGAGCCCAGAAAACTGATTTAGCTAGTCATGGAAGATAAAGAACAATGCAAGTAAATAAAGCAAGACATACCATAAAATGGAGTGGATGAAAAGGTAGCTTGGTCTTGTATTTATGTCACTTCAATCTTCAGAATACAATCGCTCAATTCCTCTCTCTCTCACTGGTATTTGCACTGAATTACAAATTGTAAAACAAAGATACAACTTTTATACTATCTAACAAAGAGCCTAAACCTTAAAAACAAAGAGAAAAACTAAATCTAAGTTTCTGTCCCTTTTTATCTGAAAAATACAGTATTTATAGGCAAAAACCAAACGGGAGGGGATGTATGAAGATAGGGGGAACAAACGCTCCCCCAACAAACATCAAACGGCCATGTAAACGTGGTTTTGGCCGCATTTCTGCGGCCATGGTATGGCCAGGTGGCCACACCAGGTTGGAGAAGCTCCTTCGTTTGGTGATTTTCCTTATCTCCTGCTGGTTTTCCCGTTTCTGCTTCAGGATTTGACGAAACAGTCTTTGATTTTTGGCTTCAACCGCTTGATTTGGGATTATTCATTTCAACCAGTTTCCAACCTCTCTGATTTGCCAAGATCTGCCCTGATTTCCTGATTTCGAATTTATTCTAAATTAAATTAGAATTTGATGGGCTTTTGGGCTTGTTTCTCTTTCCTATCCTTTAGCAATGGGCCTACATTTTATAAAGAAAAATTGGATTTACTAATATGATTTATTTAGATAGTAAGCATGGTAATGTGACAACATGTATGCAATATATATGATCGATCACTCTTCTTCTGGGTTACCTCGCGTCTTTATCTTGGACGCAAGTCTAACACCAGATCGTGTTCAGATCTGCCCTGGCCAACTCCGCGTCTGAAGTTCATAACTTCAGTCTCGCATCTACCCTTCAGCTTTTTTTTTGTTTCTGCCTTAACAGAATTTTAATCTTTAGTTTTTTTTCCTTCTTGCATGTTCTGGCAGTCTCAGTCAGTCTTCTGCATCTTCGCTGGGCTCATGGGAGAATATTCGACCAACCAGCTTGTTCGAGCTTTGAGATATCTATCAAGGCCTTATAGGACATGACACACCAGCACTGCTCCGGGTTTATCATGGTTACAGTAGGTATGATAGTGGGTATGGTGTCCATGAAGGCCACAGGAAAGAGGATGTCACCAGTAAGGTCTCAGGTCATCCCTTCACCAATCTTATCCCCAGAAGTGACATCGATGAAAAATCTATGCTCATTGGATGACTTTCTAGTGGTGGAGATGCTCATTAAATGAAGGATTACAGCCTACACCAGCTGGTCAGCTGGAATCAAATGTTCCTCTACATTTCGACCTCGAGAAACACCATTGTTCTCGATTAGCGGTGAGCTTCTTCAATGTTTACATCAAGCATTATGATGTAATCATCACTCGGTTGTCTCAACACTGATTAACTACGACATGACTCAGTAGAAGAAAAGAGGAACCTTTCTTCGGCGCTCTTCCAAACATCTTGTATTTGGAGCAGTGTAGATATTTTGAGGAGTGAGTGCAACCTTTCGCTGAGAGAGAGGGACTTTTTTGTACTCCTTTATTGTAACACTTAATCTTATTGTATAAGAGAGCATCTTGTATCACTTTCATACGTTTGAATAGAAATAAAGTGACACTTTTTCTTATCTTCTGATATGTCTTGAATTCCTTTTTTGCATTGAAAATCAGACACATAGAAGTAGAAACTCTTGACTTGCTAAAAAAATGTGATAATTAACTTAATAAGACAAAGTTAGGAAAACATTCCATTTCAGGAAGTTTAGATTACTGTCAAAGGTTTGAATTAACTTGACAGGAATGTGGGTCAGAGGTATGATATTAACTTGACTCAATGGGAATTTCAGCTTCATTTGGGAAGACTGAAAACATTACTGTCATTAGTGTAATGTAAACTTAGCAGTGAAGGTAATGCTAGAAATGTAATTTTAAACTTGGCATTAATCAACTCAACTTCGATAGGGAAGTTCGAGGGAAAGTTACTGTCATAGGTGTATTATTGAACTTAGCAATGAACTGGACGCTAGAGGTGTGATGTTAAACTTAGCATCGCTCATCTCAGCTTCGATATGGAAGCCAGAGGGAAAGTGGCTGTCAGAGATTTAATATTAAATTTGGCAGCAACTTAATCACTGTTAAAGGTGTGGTGTTAAACTTAACAGTAATTTGTCAGAGGTTTAATTTTAAACTTGACAAGAATTGGTTTGTGATAGAATCAATTTTGAGGACTTGTCATTCTATTAATGAGAATTGACAAATGGAATCTGAAATGTCAGAGGTGTAATTTTAACTTGACAAAAATTGATTTGCGATAGGAGCAATTTGAGGACTTGTCATTCTATTAATGAGAATTGGCAAGTGGAATTTAGAATGTCTGAGGTGTAATTTTAACTTGACTGAATTGATTTCCTGAGCCATGAAAAATTTGCCGTTAGAGGTATAGTATTAACATAATGGACTTGTGACTCTATGTAGAGGATAGACAAGTGAAGAATGTACTCGTTGGGGAGTATTGAAAATTTTCATTATCAGAGATATAGTGTTAACATAGCAATGATTGTAGTTATGGACCTACCACTCTATGGAAGAGAATTGGTAAGAGATTTTGGGTGAAAAGTAAAATGAACTGTCAGAGGTTTAATATTAACTTGACAATCATTAATTTCCTGAGATATGGGAAATTTGCCGTTAGAGGTGTAGTATTAACATAACAGCGAGAATTTTTAATGAGTTTTATTGTCAGAGGTTTAATATTAACTTGACTGAATCCCCTGGGGATTGGAAAATCTGGTTTGTCAGAGGCTTAATATTAACTTGACTGAATCTACTAGAGATTAGAAAATCTGATTTGTTAGAGGTTTAATATTAACTTGACTGAATCTACTAGGGATTGGAAAATCTAGTTTGTCAGAGGTTTAATATTAACTTGACTGAATCCACTGGGGATTGAAAAATCTGTTTGCCAGAGGTTTACTATTAACTTGACAAATCCTAGTTCATTTCATTAGGGAAATGAACACAGGTATTTTTGTGGTTCTGCCATTCTGTGAGTGAGAATTGGTAAGAGATTTTGGAGGAGAAGATGGGACCAAGTCCCTTAGAATTTTTAGCAAACCCTCAGCTATCAATGGATTTGATGGGCCTTTACTAACTATCGTTTGGGTTAGGCTAGCTATGCTATTCCCCTCAGCATGATAAGTTGTCGAAAACTTATATTGGACTTAAAAGCCAACATTTTCCTCCATCCTTAGTCGTCGGAGGCGTTGGATGTCAGTAGAAGAGTAACTAAACTAAAACTAAAGTTTTGCATTTTATTTCTTCTTCAAATTTTACATTATGCATCATGATATAACCAGCGCTTGATTAGCTTGGCGCTGATTGACCGTGATGTGATCCAGTAGAGAAAGAGAAGCTTTTCTTTGGCGTTCATCTTGGATCTGGAGTTTCAATCAGAGGTGTAGTATTAACCTGATCAGGAGAAGAATGCTATCAAGGATAGTATTTCTTCAAGAATTTGCCGTTGATTGGCATCATAAGCGTATCACCGTCTGAGGTCATGAGGCGATATACTCTATTTGAGTAGACTGACTCTACTACAAATGGTCCTTCCATTTGGGCTGAAATTTTCTTTTAGTCTTATGTGTCATCACCATAGGTCTTCTAATAGCTAAGACAAGGTCACCTTTCTTGAAAGTTTGCTCCTTGACTTTCTTGTTGAAGGCTCTGGTAATTCGAGCTTGATAGATCTCGATTTGCTATTGAGCTTGTAGGCGTTTATCGTCCAAAACCTCCAGCTAATAGAGTCTCAGTCGGTACTTCTTCTCATTTGTCATCTCTGCTGTCAAGGCGACACGTAGAGATGGGATTTGAATTTCTAATGGGAGTACAGCTTCACACCTATATACCAAGGAGAAAGGTGCAGCCTTCGTCGGGGTTCGAACTGTCATGCGATAGGCCCTTAAGCATTCACCTAACTTATCGTCCCAGTCACATAGGCTTTTTGAGATGAATTTCTTGAGAAGTTTTCCAATAGTCTTATTGAAAGCTTCTGCGATGCCGTTAGCGGCGGGGTAGTATGTCGTTGAGGACACACTCTAAATTCTGAACTTCTTGCAGAACTCTGGAAAGACTGGCTGACAAACTGGGGCTTATTATCATGAACAAACCGTCATGGTACACCAAAGCGGTAAATGACGTGATGTTTAACAAATTTGACCACGTCAGATGGTTATACTTCCTTCAAGGGAATAGTTTCAGCCCATTTAGAGAAATAATCGGTTATAGCTAAAATGAACTAATGTCCTTTAAATGAAGGTGGGCTGATAGGGCCGACTACATCCATTCCCCACATCTCAAATGGCCAGGTTGAGGTTGTAGAGCGAAGATATCCTAGTGCTTGATGGATGAAGTAACCATGGACTTGACAGGCGTGACATCATTTGGCGTAAGTGATAGCGTCAGGGATCATCTTAGGCCAATAATATCCCAGTTTTCGGAGTCCTCAAGCTTCAGACCAGGCTGTTGAGCTTCACACATGCCGTCATGCGCTTCTTTGAGTACTTCTTGTGTCTCTTTTTGCGACGAACCGCGGAGGAGGATCCATCATGCGATTGGCGATACAGTGTTCGCATGATCGCATTATAATAGAATTTGGGGCTTTCCTTCTAATGGGAGCGACATCTCTTGGCTGATCGGGAGGTTGAGGTCAACCGTCTGAATACTGACTGTTTGCTTGTATGTAAGCTGCAGCGGCATTCAGAGAGTATTACCGTGATGAGCCGTTCACAGCAACAAGATGGAGTGATCTGATTAG
Source organism: Agave tequilana (assembly GCA_038442645.1). Classification (NCBI taxonomy): domain Eukaryota; kingdom Viridiplantae; phylum Streptophyta; class Magnoliopsida; order Asparagales; family Asparagaceae; genus Agave; species Agave tequilana. The sequence goes on along the minus strand of JAVJIF010010507.1, from coordinate 12,466 downwards.
CACTCCTTTTCTTTATCAAATAATCTCTTAGATCCGTCGAAGGGGGATCAAAGAGATTGGCCTCGAGTTATCGAGGGCTTTTCAGCTTCTGAGAGCCACCCTTACGTCAAGAATCTTAGACGTAGGGTTTAGAAACGTGGAGCTCACGTTGTGTAGAATAAGCGCAGCTCTCGCATTTTGACTTTGAAACGTGGGTTTCGTGCTTCTGTCGAGCAGAGACGCGGACCTCACGTTGCTGATTGTCGCGTTTGGCTAGCAACGATGGAGACACGTGGACTTTCTCAATTCCACATTTGGTTGTACAAACACGGGTCTCGTGTCTCTGAGAAGAAGCATAACCCTTGCACTGCTGAATGTCGCATTTAAGAAGTGAAGTCTTAGAAACGCAAGCCTTTTGGGCTTCACGTTTTGGTCTCCATATGAAGACTTCGCGCATCTGTCTTAACTTAGAAAGAGACACAAGCTTGAGCCTCGCATTCTGTATCTGCTGGATAGTTGGTTGTTCTAGCTTCTTGCGCCTGTAGTTGACGCGCGCGTCATCTCTGTCAACGTTCAGCGTTCCGGTTACATTGTAGGGGTTGTTGGGAACCCCGGTAACCTGAAACTGAGGAAGAAGATGGGCATGAACGGGCTGAATATTAGCAACGCTAACCTCACGGGTCTCATGAGAGACATTGACGCGGGTGTTATGTGTGATGTGGTTAGCCATGACACTCTTCTTGTCAGTCGTATCTGAAGGGATCTCAGAGCGGAATTGAAAGCGGGTCCCCGAGGAGACCTTGCAGTACCGCCGCGCCCTAGGGCTCTTAGAGCCGGAAGAGAGGAACTCTTCATACTTTGCCTGGTCGAACTCCACGACAAGTGATTCGATCATTTTTTCTATGTAGGTGACGTCACCTTGGGCCACGATTTGCTCATCAGTAGAGAACATAGTTCCCCAGCGGGGTCGCCCTATCTTGTTTGTTGGGAAACTTGAAGGGGCATGTAAATTCTTTATTTGATTGTAAAGAAAATTACAACAGATCAATAACCTTTTTTTACAAGAGAGGGGAGATATTCAAACTCAAATCTCCCCTTTGTTTAGTGTCAGGTTCTTGATGTGGCGATGAAAAGTGAATCTTATTTTCCATTGACTGGGTGAACGTCAAAACCTCTTGGGAATTTTCTCTTTAGATGGTGGATGAAGTAACACAACTTCTGTCCAACAAGAATCTCAAAGAGACCGTAGGCAAAAATAAACTTGTACGTAGCAAGTTGTTGGAAGAGTTGAACTCTCTTTTCCTTTAGCTGGAGATCTTGCTCCTTCTATGGCTTACAACCGAAGTTCTTCCGATGAGATTTTTTTTTCGACCAATCAACCCCTCTTCCATAGCAAACTGGGCTATTTATAGAGGTTTCAGGGGATAAAAGTGTCCCTAAAAATACTCCATAATAGGGTTAACTTCCTCATTACGTGGGCAGTAATTTACCCAGTAATGAGGGCAGTTATAACCGAGACGCGGACTTTAGGCCTCGCATTTTATCATTAAGGTGATGCTTGAGAAATGCGAGCTTCAAATTCTGCGTCAAGTTTCACGTGAGACGCGGGTTTTGGGCTCTGCGTCTTGGTATTGCATTGATGCTGAGATGAGGCTTTCATGCTCCGCGTCTTGGTCATTGTAGTGATGTTGAGATGCGGGTTTCAACCTTCGCGTCTTGGTGCTGCGCTAGTGGCGATGATTAGCCTTGCGTCTGGTGTTTGGACTCTGCTTTTTGATGACTTGTCTTCAGTGATTTTTAGACAGCCTACAGAACTTGCTCAAAATTTTGAGAACCATCTTGACATTTTGACAAATTTCCTTTTCTTAAAATTGAACTTGAGCAAGAATGTGATCATGATCTACAAGTTGGTAATTCCATTTTGCTTTTTGATTCAATAATGACTCTGATATTTTTACTAGATTCTTTTCATATTTCAGAGTTAACATTGAATCCTGTACCAGAACATCATGAAATTGAATCACCAATATCTTATGATCACACTTCATTGATGGGAAAAGTGTGTGAACATCAATTTTTTGATTTGGACTCTATTTTTGAACCAAATTCAACTCTCACTTTTGAATCTCGACTTGGCCTAAGTCACATTCTTGAGTCGGTATTTATTCCTGTTCCGTTTGAGCCCAAATCAATCATCTTCCACAATCACACTTCATTGTTAGACAAGAATGTTGAACAAAATGACTCAGTAATTATTTTTGAAAATTAGAACTTGGTTGGGGATAATCTTTTAAATAAGCCCATACACTTCATCATTCTGTTAATGGGTCATATTAGAAAGGTCACTAGTGGGTTTCTTCGAGATTCACATTATTTGGATTGGGTCGAATTTCGTGGACCAATTAGACCACCACCGGAACCACTACCATAATGTAATTTTTCCTTCTCTTTCTATTCGTTCATGCATATACACATTTACGATGCATTGAGGATAATGCATAAGATAAATGTGGGAGAGGGTTTACTAATGTACGTTGTTTAAAACTTTCTTTCTTTTACAATTCGTTTTAGGAAATTTTTAGATTTTTTTTGTATAAAAACATTTTCTTTTCTTTTTACAAAACTTTTTGAAATAAAAGAAATAGTTTTGATTTAATTTTGAGAAAATTAAAAGGATCTTAGGAATTAAGAAGACCTAAAAATATGAATTCTTAAACCAAGTCCAAATAATAGATCTTGTTTAAATTTAGGATAGGAAAGTAAGATTGGAAAGATAATTTGATCTCGAATTTTTTGCCTTATATATATATATATATATAAATGCATTTCACACTTACACAATTTTTGGGATTGAAATAAAGACTGAAAATGTCATAAAAATATATATATAAAAAATGATGATAAAAATCACTTATTTAAGCTGGGTAGTTACACCTCAAGAAGCATGATTATTCACGCCTAAAACGGTGGACAAAAATAAAATAATCTCCTTTATTTTTGTGGCCTTGTTTACTTGAGTCCTTAAGCCCGATGGATATTTTCTCATCTGGTTCCCTAAAACCATCTGGTTTGGGAGTAACGAGCTAAAGGTTCACTACCCAGATAAGTTAGAAAGCCTCAAAAAACTAAAAGAATGAAAAAAACATATATTTGATATAATAAATGGCATGAAAATTAGAGTCGATATCCTAAAAATCTTTACAGTTTACAAAGTGCATATTTTCTAAGAGTTTTAGGAAAGATCAAAGAATCGATTCAATTTTAAATTCTTACATTTAATTTATAACAAGATTTTGCATTTAGACTTAGTTTAAGGAAGAATAATTTCTAACTTTCCTATCACTTAAATTTTTACAAAAATATTTCGACACTTTTCTCTATTTCAAAATGCGTTTTCAAAATAGTAACATTTGATTTCATTCTTTATGGATTTTATGGGTGTAATCTGCTGAAAACCTTCAGGAGACAAAACTCCTCCTCTAGGGAAAACCTAGAGGTTTAACGGCTTATTGCATATGCTTAGTGCAATCGCGTCACCTAGGAAAGTGGTGTAATAATTTTCTTAGTTTTTCTATTTTTCTCGGGACGAGCAAAAGATAAGTGTGGGGATGTGATTGTCTCCAATATTGCATATTTCATACCATATTTTCACACTTATTCTTTATAAAATTCTGCTAAATAATAGTTTTCTTGTGTGTTCTTAGGTCCATGGTGTAGAATGAAGAAGATCAAAAATCTTATTTGTTTGGTGATTTTTAGATCCTAATAGAACTGTTGACTTTGGAAGCCTATCCTGTTGCTACAGGGAGCAGAAAATAAGGAAGTAGCAGCCCATACCCATACATCAGAGTAACCATGACCTGCAGGCTTCGGCGCTGTGGCTCTGGCCGCAGCATGGCCGTGGAAACGCGGCCGCCGTGGCTGCATGTACACGGCCATGCTATGGAGTCATGCGTCGATTTTTGACGCACGATTCCGTACAGCTCCCCTGATGCCCCTTGGCCCATAAATGCCCTGCGATTTCCAGATTTCAGGAGGAGAGGAGTTTTTAGAAGAGTTTTTAGGGGTAGTTTCTCCCATTTTGTATATTTTAGAGTAGTCTTCTTCTTTCTTTTGTTTTTCATTTCCTTTATAGATCATGCAATAGGAAGAGAGAGATGCATAGGATGAAGGTTAGGGTTCTTGTAATGGAAGTTGATATTCTATGAAAGGTCATCTCCTTATCTCTATTGGTTTTATTCTCTCTAACTCTTTATATGCTTAGCTTTTTCTTTCATGACAACTAATCACTAACCACTAACTTGCTAACTCCTTACTTGATAATCCATATGAATCTAATAGCCTCTATTTGGCCTTGCTCTTACAAGAGCCATTGATGGCTAATGATGATAAATTCTAACACTCTAACATCTAATCTCTAACAAGTTACCATTACTTTATTCCATACTTGCTTTACTTAGTTTTGATGGTTAAGTGTAGCTTGCTCTTATTTGTTGAGTTTGGATGTGAAAGTGATCTTATGGGTCATGCTTTGAAACGCTCTTAAATCAAGGACTAGTGATGACCAAGAATACATGTGAGACAACTATCACTAAGAGGTTAATATAGTTAGTGGAGCCATTGGTAGTTAGTAGCCATGAATTTTCTTTCCTTTTTACTTATTTTAGAAATATACTAATAATCACAAATATATTCTTTTTTATGTTTTTCACTTCTTTGTTTTCACAGTATCTTTTGCTTTCCATTCTTTATTTCTTTTCTTTTCATTCTTTAACACATAGAAGAACTTAACACACACGTGAATAGACCGATAAAACTTCTATCGCTTCCTGTCGTTGTGGATTTGACTCGTTTAGCCTCTATGGTATAACAGAAGTATCAAGGAAGCCAAAGCATACGCATTTTTTAAAACAATATTTTTTGTACACGATTTTCCCCTGATCACACCCTACCCTGGCCAGTTTTCCTCTACAAGCTTGGGTAAATCGAGAGAATAAATTCTCTTAGGCAAATGCCCATCAAAGGATTCGAACTGGTGACCTGCTGGGGAGCAAACTCATAATCTAACGAGTCAAGCCCTTCAGGGCCGCGCGCGCACGAACACACATATATAGAGGTATCTGTATCTCAGCCGCCAGCTGAGAGAACTCTCTTAGCTGGCACTGTGACCTAATCGCGGTCTGATCGTTGGAAAGCGTTGCGCAAAAATGAGTAAAAGTGTGTGAACGGTGTTGTAACTTTCTCGATTCTATCATAATAGCACAATGGCTAAACAGATCGTATCCAAAAGGAGAGAAAGTGATAGAAGCATTATGTGCGATTTTTTTGCTCGTTTTAAAGTTTCTTCTTGTTTCAAAGAATGAATAGAAAGAAAAAGAAAAAAGATAGTAAAAATGGTTTGAAGTGATTTGGTTGTGAAAAAAGTGTTTTATAGATGGAAAAGATGCATGGCTAACTTCTACTAAGTGCTCCCACTAACCTCTAACTCCTTAAATACATAGCCTTACAATGGATCATAGGCAATCACAAACTTTGTGCGCAAGAACTTTTTATGTGGTAGATCGAATGAAAGTTTTTTTGTTTTCTTACTTCACATGGCAAGACTTGAACATTTCCCCATCAAGATTCAAATAAAGGCGCGTATGGAGGAAGAAACAAGTGCGCTATCGGTATCCGCAAGAATAAATGGGGATTCCTCTAACTTACAAAAAACAAGTAAATTCAATATATTCTATAAATCATCAAAAACTTGTGAGTTAAGCAGGAAGTATGAAAATGAGTCTACTTATAAGTAAGTTAGAGTTTGAACCCTCATCTTAAAATATCATACCTCTTGTTTGCACAAGGTTTATATGATACTTATTCATTCATTTGGATTATCAATCAAGTTGCTAGAAATTAGTGGGTTAGTAGTTAGTTAGTCATGTTATAAAGAAGTTAGCAAAACATGGTAGATGAAAACAAAAGAGAAGATACAAAAGAAGTAGACATTCTACACTAGTTGCAAGTAAATGAAAGCAAGTAAAGAACACAAGAAAATAAGAGAAAAAAGAAGAAGTATACTTGTATTAATTGTCACCTTCAAGATACAACTTACACTTTCTCTCTCACTCGAACACGAAAAGAATACATAAGAAACCAAAGAAAATCCTAGAACAAAATAGCCTAAACTTTTCAACTCTGGAGGTCCCCCTCTTTGAAAATCAAGTGGGTATTTATAAGCACAAAAGCATGGTAAGGCAGAGTGATGGCGTGGCCTCAAACACTGGCATAGTGGCGCCAGTACTGTCGCCTTTTCGCTGCTCGGCTGCGTTTCTGCAGCCATTCTGACGCTGTTGTGCCAAAGTCGAAGTGTGCAGTTTGTCCTTGAACTGGTCTACTTATCACTACATTAATTATTTTGTCTTCTTCTCCCAGCAGCAGTAGAATGGGCTTCAAAGAGTTAGGCTTCTTCTTGGCTCTAAAAATTCTCAAATAAGTAGGAGTTTTGGGTTTCTTCTTCAGTTCAAGCCATGAACCTAAAAGTAAAGAGAAGAACCCATTAATCAACAGAATTTTATTAAAATAAATGTGAAAATGTGTTGTAAAATTTGCAAATGTAAAGACTAATCACACTCTCACACTTTTCTTTACTTGTCCCTGAGCAAAGCAGAAAACCAAAAGTCTAGACTAAGAAAGTTTATTATACCACTTTTGCAGGTGACGCGATTGCACTGAGCATGTGCAATAAGCCTTTAAACCTCTAGGTTTTCCCTAGAGGAGGAGTTTTGTCTCCTGAGGGTTTTCAGCGGATTGCACCCACAAAATCAACAAAAAGAAAATAAAATGTTATTTTGAAATATCCTCTTTAAAATAGAAAAGACTTTTTAATTTTCTCAGTAAAAGTAACTAAGTAATTATAAGAATTAGGTCTAACCCTTATTAGTCCTTCCTATATTTTGGTCTTCATGTAAGAATATGATTTTTATTTAAGTTCAAGAGAAATTTTGGACTTCAAACTCATTCTTTTATTCAGCATTAATTAATATGCATTGTGTGTCAGTGTGATTTTTTTGGAATTTTTCAACTCAAACTCTAATGCCACAAAATTTATTAGTATTTATTTTTGCACCGTTTTTTCCTTTAATTTCCTTAGACTTTCTAATTTACTTGTGTAATGAGTTTTAACCGATGACTCCCAAGCCAACTAGGCCACGAAACTAAGGTTTCTTTCCTTTAGGCATGAATAATCATGCTTTTTGAGGCATGATTATCCAACTTAATCGGGTTATTACTGTATATATATACATTTTTTTTAAAAAAAGGAAGACAAATTGAAAAATAACCAAAAAATGAAAATGAAAAAGAATTCCTATGTTAGTACCCCTCCCCCACGTTTATCTAATGCATTGTCCTCAATGTTTGACATATAAATGCAAATACAATAAATAGGTGTTAGGAATGATATCACCTCCTGAATCTACTCGGGCCAGCCGAGCGTGAACGCCTAAGCGTTTTCTCAATGTGCTCCAATCTAATATTTTGATCCTCTAGTTGCGTCCTACGTCTGATCCGGTCCCTAAAAATCTTTTTCATGCCCTTGCAAATTGAGGACATGAAAGCCTTGAAATTTGTAGGGGGTGGTTGCTGCAAAAAATTGGGCTCATCCTCCTCATCCATTGTTTCTCTGAAGATGACTCAACAGCAACATTCTCGGGCTGGATGGTAGGTGTCCAGATCGAGTACAAATAGCTATTGTACGCATTGGTAATACATTCCGAGGTGACAACACTCGATCATACTTAGAAAAGTCCTTGTCTGGTAGAAAGTTTTTGCACAAACGGGTCACAATAATTGTAGAGACTATTTATTTAGTTTATTTTCCATAACACTCTTTATATTATTGCTTCAAATAAAACTAGTTTAAAGTAGTTTGGTACTTAGTAGGATTACAATCCCTATGTCTTTGACACCTCCTTTATCACCATATTACTTGTTAACGATTGGAGCACTTTTTAATTCACAATATCAAGGCCCAGTATGAGCCCAAAGAGAAAGCCTCGATCCTGTCTCGAGCTCACATTCATCCCAGTTGTCTAAACGGATCCGCGACTATCTGGTTCCTTTCCGCGACCACATCGATTCGGGATCATCTCTCCGGATATTCAACTTGGGCCGAGCTATTCCGCTAGTCAAGGGTCCCGACCTCCGAAACGAAGACCCTCCATGAAGACTGTTGTTTCTATGTTAGTTACAACTTAATGGCAGAATCTTCACGATTCACGAATTCATTTATGCTGCCAGGTCATCCCACATTCCAAATGTTTTAAAGCCTCTATTTCAATGCGGGCTGTTATGGATTGTGGCAGATATCTCTGCGTAACAATCTCAAAAATCAAGCGGCGTAATCTGGGCGGTTATGAGAAAATCACAACATGCACATCATGCAGTTATGGAGATCCGGAACTTCCGCGCCCTCAATTACAACTCCATCATGTATATATACACCTCGATCTCGATTGAGAGAGATACTCGCTTCTGTTACCTCCGAAAACACTACACACAAGTATTCTCTGATTTTCTCAAATAAGGATACTTATTCTCACGCCCGAGGTCTTCGGTCGGCATCACACCGGTGCTTCTAACATGAAAATGTGTTCTTTCCTCTTCTGTGCTTTTAGCAGGATCAATCAGAAGCATCCAACTATCTGTGACGAAAAATCTCCCCCACACAATGCTATTAATCCCACATCTCGTGGTCAAAGCTTAATGCTCCAACTATTTGAAGACAATGTAGCTTCAAAATGCCAAAAGAAGTTCATAAATGATTTTGCGTATCAGATAACTATCGCCCAATATTCTACTTCTAGGCTTGTTATGCTTATTTTGTTAGCCCATTTCATTAACAACTGTGTAGCCCAACTTAGCCCAACTATCCCGTTCACGCAGTGTGAATCTGATTCTATCAGCCACATGGCGTTCAACCTTTTAAATCTCCAGCAAACTCTACAACAAAAGCAAGCTACTTTCACCGCCAGCAGACCAACACGTTCGCTTTAAAAGGAAGCAAATTAGCCATCTGTCAGCCTCTCAATTGGTTGCAGCGCGGCTCTGTGCATCAAGCCTCGCACTCGAATCTCTCCTTATCTTTTAAAATGGCGGTCGTCAGCTCAGCATTTTATAGAACGCACCAGAGAAAGTCAAGATGGCCGTCCGCGAACTCGGAATGGGCATCGAACAAGTGAAGATTCGCGGGCAGACACTGACAATCCACGAGCACGACGACACCAACGACTCCGCCACTGGCCGGGCGCTGACCGGCTCCTGGCTCTGGGACTCCGCCCTCCACCTCGCCGACTGGATCCAAGCGATCCCCACTCAAATTGACCTAATTGACAAGACCGTCCTCGAGCTCGGCGCAGGCACGGGCCTCCCGGGCCTCACCGCAGCAGTCTTGGGCGCCGCGCGAGTCATTCTCACCGATGTCGGCCCAATTCTTCCAGGACTACGAAAGAACGTGGACGCTAATGGGCTTGAAGGCCGAGCCGAGGTGAGGGAGCTGGTGTGGGGATCATCATCAATACTGAGTGATGATGATGAGATTGATGTCGTGTTGATGTCGGATGTGTTCTACGATCGGGACGAGATGGGGGCGCTGGCGAGGACGCTGAGGGGGTTTGCGGGGAGAGGACGGGGGTGTGGGCGGCGAGCGAGGTGAGGGCGAGCACCGGGGAATGCTTGGCGGTGCTCGTGGACGAGGGGTTTGAGGTGGAGGAGGTGGAGGTGAGGACGAGACAGTTGAGGGGAGGCAACACAGGTGAGAGCTCGTTGTTTGCAGTTTATGTGATGAGACGAAAAGATGTGTTGATGAAGGTGAGAGGGGACAGTAGATTGTCATCGAAATCACTTTGTTACCTTATCGTTGACTTTGTTGGAATTTTGATGTCAAGATGTTTGTGTAATTTATTACCGTGTTTATGTTAATGGACGTGATGCTGTGGTTCGTGAAGATTAGTGTGTCATTCTCGGGGGTTGACTTTATTTGTAATCGAAGCCCTTCTTACTGGATGGTTGACCTTGTTACGAATTAATAATTTGCCGGAAGGTAATTATTTACTTTTGTAATTTAATGTTTATGTTAATGGATTAATGTCACTGGATAATTGGCCTTGTCATACACTCATGCTATATAGTCATCTCCAAAATCCATAGTACTTGCAGCTCCAAAAGTTCATTTATCTTTCTCATAAAAAAGAAAAAAGGAAAAAAAATTCGGTTATCTTAGACTTCTCTTCTAAGTTAGAAAGCCAGATCAAGAGGTCAATGTAGAGAGAGAGGATCACAAACAAAGGAAAATGGAGTTTTTAAACTCTATGTCAGAACTTCGGTCAACCACCCGATCGACTGACATGCACAGAGAGGAGGAACTCCATTTGCCGTTCGACCGCCCAGTCCAACTGTTGAAAGAGCTGGGACTTGGACTCGGTCGACCGAGTGATCGACCGACATTTCAAGTAAGTCCTAAAAGATTGTGTGGTCAACCGGGCGGTCGATCGCTTACTTGGAGCGGTCAACCGACAGTCCTGTCAGAGCAGATTCTGGACCCGACCTGAAGCTGAATTTAGGGGTTTCTTCTCCTCTTTATAAATAGATGTGACTAGTAGTCAATTTTGCATCATTATCGTCACATTTCTTACCAAATTATGTTAATTGTGTTACCAATAAATCTCTTTTGGGTATTTTGTAGATAATTAAAAGGTCAAGAGCAAGATTGTAACATAATTCTGATTTTTCAGCAAATTTTCAGATTATTAAAGAGTTTTCTTAAAGACAAGAAAGATCCTTCTAGATATGGGTAGATTAGTCCTAAAAATAAGAGGATGAATCTGGACTAATACTTGCCCAAGTATGTGAAGAATTAGATATTCCCCGGAGCTCCCCTTCTAGAAGAGAGATAGGTAGAATCGGATCAAGCAAAGCGCGCCTAATTAAGCTGCGGAAACGCGAATTTTGCCACGTTTCCGCGACAATCTTGTGGATAGAGCTGCGGATCAAGGACACGTGTCCCTCGTTTCGTGCTTCCTTAGCCACTGCAGCTTATAAATATCCTGTAAATTCACCCTTGAGAAAGTTAGATAGAAAAGAGAGAGCAAAGTTTTCTATTGCTTGTGCTACTCTAGTTGTTCTTCTCTTGCATCATTACAACCTTAGTCTAGGTTTTTCATTTCCAGAAATTGAGTGGGGAAGAGAGAGTGCTATTGTAATTGATTCAAATGACAAATCAATATAAGGATACTTCTTTCCTTATTGCTCTTTCTTTCATCTTTTACTTTGTACTTTTTGATTCATGTCTCTAACAATTGCTAATATCTCTAACAAGGTTTACATTCCATACTTTTTATTCATGTCTAGCTAATCGTCTTCTTGCACAGCTAACTAACCACTAACCCACTAACCCTAACTATTTGATTATTAACCCTCATGAATTTATGGCATGCCAATGAGCCTTGTTCAACCAAGAGTTATGAATGGCTTATGATGAAGGGTTCTAATTCTAACTCTCTCATAAGTAATCTAACTCTCATATTTCATGCTCTAACTTTATATTATTGATGATCTATTGATTGTTTGCTGTTTTGATTTAGAGAATGCCCTTTCATCTTTACCAATACTGATAGTGTAATTGTTTCACACCCTAATCTCGCCTTAAAACGGATCTTGATAGGGTGATGTTCAAGTTTTTATCGTGTAACGCAAAGTGAAGGGTGAAGAACTTTCATTAGAACATCACATGATTAGTTCTTCATGCAGAAGACTCATGAAGGCCAAGGATCTATTGTGAGGTCCTATCTTCAAGCAAGTTAACAATTAGTGGGGTTCATTAGTAAAATGTTAGCCATGCAATCTTTCTCATTTTTTACAACTTAAACTTTTCAAGCAATTTTTCTTTCACTTCTTCAATTGTCTTCAAAATCTTTTTGCATTTCTTTTCTCAAAGCTTTCTTCTAAAACTTCTTTTAGAACTTTTTTTTTAGTTTCTTTAAACCTTCATTTTTCTTTCTTTGGTTTACAATCATCGCTTTATCGAATCTGCATTTCTTTTCTCTTTTGTTCTCACTCGCTTTCTTACTCACAACCAAATCACATCACCGATTTCACACTCTTCTTTCTTTGTTTTGTTTTTTTTTACTGAAACAAGGACATATTTTGAAGAAAGCAAAGTAAAAATCGGACAAAGCTTCTATTGCTCCCCCTTTCTGTGGATACGACTCGTTTTACCATTTGGCTAGGACAAATAGTTCAGAAGGATACAAGCATAACTACCAAAGGATATAACACACATCCATAATGAACTCTTAGCTCTGGTGCTTGATCGTTTCAATACACTTTCCTTTTTCTGAATCCGAACAAATTTTGGCGCCGTTGCCGGAGAGGGTAACGGTTTTTGTTTCCTCAATCTGAACATTTCCTTTTCTGTTTCAGGTTACAGGTGCTGAAAATAAGGAAA
>JAVJIF010010506.1:0-171873 GCA_038442645.1 Agave tequilana | reverse complement strand
TTTGATTCAATAAAATACATGTATATCGATAATTGAATCGGGAAACATGAATAGAAAATGGTGTCGAGATCTTAAGTACAAATAAACATGCGATAAATACAAGTATGGACAAAACTAGTTGTACAAGCTCAGATTATAGATTCACGAGATTGATACGTCAAGAGGATATCCAAATAAGAAAACCATCATCTATATGCCACAACACCCCATGTCACCATCATTTGAGTTCACACAATTTGAGTTGCCCTCAGAGTAACGGAACTAGAGTGTGTATGGAGTAATCATTGTGTCACATAAATCATATTGCCATAAAGTAGGGTGTCAACTCAAGGCATAACACCTGATTAGATAATTCATAACTATAACCGAAGAATATAAGGTATTGCATTTAAGTATTCAATAATAATCATCAGTATCATTTTGTTATTCTTGTCCCTTTTCCACCGGCGTCCAAACCAACAGTTCACGCTGGAGCCGCACTTCCAGTAGAACTCATCTGAACTCCGATATGCAGTACCATTATTCGAAAGGGGAGAGACCAAATAACATATGCTCCTGGCGTTATTATTATATAGGTATGTATGCGTGTTAATATGCACTGAGAATGCTTATCACGCTAACACCAAACGACACAGGCAGGAGGAAGGATTATTTTCCTTGGAGGATAGATTCAGGAGGTAGCCCCACAGATTCAACAGGTGGCCCCCACCACATGTATGGTGTGACACTTTGCTCTGTGTAGAAGATGGGCTCTAGAGATGGCCCCCACAGATTCAAGAGGTGGCCCCTTCCACGTGTGTGGCGTGGCACTTTGCTCCGTATGGTACTTAGTTCCATTTAGCCGTTTAGGATCCGCCGTATGCTAGCATGGATACAGGAGTTCAGGATTACAGGAGTATCAGATGTCTGGTAGCAGTATAATAATCATGTCAAGTCCCCGTAAAGTGATAATCATAATATGCAATAATATAGGTGTTAGGTGTAATAATATCCAGTCAGGTATTACAACATCAGGTCAAGTGTATCAGTATCAAGCGATAACATATGTCAAGCATCAAGTGATAGCAAGTCAATCGTCAGGTATCAGGTGTTAAGTGATAACATGTCAAGTACCGGCGTCAGATATCAAGAGTCTGGGATCAGGTGTCAAGTGTAAACATATCAGTGTCAGGTAATTAACATGTTGGTATCGGGTGAGTGAATACAGAGTTAAAGCATCATATGTCAGGTATCATCCGGTCATGTCACATGATACAGGAGAATAGTATAGTCAAACATTCAAACTCTTCACAAACATATCTATAATAATAATAGATTAATCGATTAATTAGTTATGCGAAGCCGAGCGAAGCGTGAAGGGAACATATCTAGGCATACCATTACAAGTATAATTCCAATCAAATGAGTTATAATAACGGCCAAAAGGTATTCATATAACATGTTAATATTAGAAAATCACTCATATATCATATATCAACTCGCATATAGATGCATCATATACGAAAAAGCCAGAATAGCATATCTCAAATTTCTATTTTTGGGCGGTCGACCGAGCGGTCAATCGGCAACCCCAACGTTCGGGACTGTTGGTGGTCGACCGACAGTTCAATCTGAGCCAACGCTAGTTTTTTGAGCTGTCTATAAAGGGTTTTGGAACCAGTTCTGGTTAAGATTTTTAATAAGTTTTTCAAGAGTTATTTTGCCTACTTTCTGAAGAGTTTTTAACAAGTTTTTTGTGCTAAAATTCTATATCTTTATTTAGTTTCAAAGTTTTGAAAAATTAAAGAAAAACAAGTTTTGAGTGTCTAGTTCTTATTCTATATTTCTTATATCATTTCAAGAGTTTTCACAAGTATTTCTCTTTGTATTTCTTTTTTCAAATCTTGTTCACTCACATACTTGAACTCTTCATTGCAAATCTATTTTTCTAGGATCATTGTATTGTATTGTATTGTATTGTGAGAGATTTTTGTTGTGGTGTTTTGAGATCACTAAGTATTGTTTGTGATCAATGGATCACCAAGTTGTAATCTCTTTTTACTTTATGCTGGCTTTGTGCCTGCCCTCTTGTGCAGAGGTGCGAGAGAGAGTTAGAGTTGTGTGCTCCCAGTTGTAAGTTGTAATTCTCGGTGGATGTCCCTTTATGGAAGATCCTTATTGGATAGTTGAAATCCTTCTATGTGAAGTCATGGACGTAAGGTGGTGGCTCGACTCTCGAAACATACTGTGTGTTTGCGTTTGGATCTCTCAACTCTTATATCTTGCATTGTTATTATTGCTCATATCTATACATGTTTGATTTTGTTTGTGTGCTCACACTTGTATTTAGCCAAGATAGCTATTGAAGCATCTCAACTCTTAGTTTAGAAGAATCGTGAAGAAAAGTTTTAGAGCCATTCACGAAAAATTCGGCTTTAATCTTAGTTATACATTGTGTGGTATGTAGAAATTTTTAATTCCGTATTATTTGTCCCTAAATAATGGTACACCTATTCACCCTATTCTAGGTGTACTTTTACATACACCGGCGCCAACATTCTCCCCTGGGAAAACTCCCTCGTCTCTCTTACATATTTTGGAGCGTACTTTCGCTCCAAAATGGAGCGTTCACTAAAACTCTCTCCAACCCATCACTTCATTTTCCACTCCAAATGGAATATTCCTACATATTTTATTATGGTTTATTTTTATTATTGTAACAAATTTTTATTATCAACATATTATGTGATAATTTAAGTAAATTGGGTTATATTATTAAAATAGTTTAAAATGTATTAAACTTTTTAATAATATTATATAATATTTAATATTTAACTTTAATAATCAATTAATATTTTATTTATGAAATTAAGAAATTACTTTTTAATTCTACTATATTCAATTATAACAACTATGAAAATTTTAATAATATATTTAATTTTTAAATTAATAGAACTATTTTCATTAATTTATATAAAACAATATAAACACTAGACAATTGTACGAACGAGGTGAATCATAATACAAAAGAAATTTATTTTACACTACGATTTTGCTAATGCACGACAAATTACAAATTTAAGCATAAAACAATTATTAACAATGAACAACACAGTCCAAACTTAAAATATAAAATAACATAATATTACAATATACTAGTCATCTGAATTTGTAAAAACTATAAATAATTTAAAATCTAAACTTAAAATCTAAACTAAACAAAAAAATCTAAACTTAAAAACTAAAAACTATAAACAAACTAAACTTTAAAAAAAAAAAAAGCATTAAAAAATTAAAAAAAATGGCACCCGGCAAAATGCCGGGTGCTACAGTACCACGCCAAATCTGGCGTGGTACTGTAGCACCCGGCATTTTGTCGGGTGCTTTTTGGCGCCAGTTGGAGCCGGCGCCAGCCCAACCCACGCCAAAATGACGTGGGTTGGAGATGCTCTTACAGGCCTCACGGCAAAAGTCGTTTACCCACTAACAAATCCTTCAACGGTTGAAGATGCACCACCTCATAATATATCTGGACCCTGCTTCTCCTCTAGAATCCCTGACCCGCTCGAAGACCCAAATCTCCCATTTTCCACACAAATGCACTTGAAACCATTTTTGTTCCATTGGAATGAAACCATTTTCCAACACACCACCTGACAAAGCAGCAAACTATTTTAAGACCGGAGCAGAGGGAAACCATAACAGAAAGCTATTTCGAAAGCAGTAGTACACTATGAAATGATGTATAGAGCTCAGTTCAATAGCGAGGAGGCCGATATTAAGCAACAAGAAATATACATGACATAAGAGAGATACGATGCACCAAATTTTCGCTGCTCGACCAACATCAGAATATCCATGTTGCTGAAGTATCACAACGGGATGGGACGAGCATAAATACACAGTATAAGGTATCATTTAAAGAAATTATTGTATATTGAATAATTCAAGTATCAATGGATTTCACAGCATTTATTCCAGGAGAAAAAAAGAAATGATGTTCTTCTTTATGAGGCTGTTTGCATAGAGGTGAAAGTGAGAAAGTGAGAGGCCTCGTATGTATCAGTGATCCCAAGCGTTGAAGTGGTTATAAGGAGGAATTTGTTGAGATAGAACGTGAGTACCCAGCTCCTGATTTTGCAAGACAATACACCCAAACAGGAAAATCAGTCCATCAGCTCCTGATGTTCTTCTTTAATATTATGGCCTTTTTGTTTCGTCACAAAACACTGCAAATCGTAAGTCGTAAAATGAGAATGGGAAAATAAAAAGTGAACTGTGACAAGGAAAATATATTGTGTTTTACGGTATTTGGTTGATAAAGTGAAAGTGTAAATAGAAAATATATTGTGTTTTACAGTATTTCGTTGGTTTTAAGGGAAGTGTAAATGAGAAGTATATTATGTTTTACGGTATTTTGTTGGTAATATAAAAGCGTAATTGGAAAAGTAGACTACAAAATTAACTATAGCAGTGATTAAATATTAAAATACTGTTAAATTAAATACTATTGTAAATAAATTGTGTTAATAAATTTGAGATAAAATATTTATAATCTTAATTAGTTATTATAACAATAATATTAATAAAATATTAGTTTAATTAGTAAAAATATATAAATATTAACTAAATAAATAATATAAAATTTTAAGAAAAATCTAAAGATCATTAATAAAATTTTAAGAATACTAATAAAAAATAAATATAAAAAATATAAGAAAAATAATAAAATATAGTTATAATATTATAAATTATAAAATACTTAAAAATTATTCAAATATTAAATTTTATTATAATATTATTGTAATGTTATAAAAAATATAAAATTAACAAAGTAAAATACAATTATAATTTAATAATAAATTATTATTATATATTATTATAATGAATTATTATTACAAATTAACATAATAAAATATTAATATATAATAAATTATATTATAATATTAATAAAGTATTTATTTATATTAAAATAAATAATTAAATATATAGTAATTTTAAATTAAAGTATAATATTGTTATATTAATAAAATATTAACTCTAAATAAAGCATTAAAAATTGGTACAAGTATTAATAAAATAATAAGTATTAATAACAATATTAAATTAAAATAGTAAAATATTAAATATTAAAACAATATTAAAAATAATAAAAACTAAAGATTAGAATATAAAATAATTAAATAAGAAATTGATCGCTATTAAAAATATTAAAAAATATTAAATATTTAATAATATTAAATTATATATTGATTATCAAGTAACTGTTTTGAACTGCAAGTGTATTACAAGTGAGATTTACATGACCACAAATTAACTGTAGCAACTGCAAATGAAAAAATGTGAGTATAAAAGTGAGATTTATATAACCAAAAATTAACTGTAGCAACTGCAAGTGGGAAAATGAGAGTTGCATTTTACAAGTTGTTTTTCAGCGAAACAAAAAGCAGAAAATGGAAAAGAAGTTTTACGACTTACGACTTGCGGCGTTTTGCGGCGAAACAAACATGCCCTTAGTCAATGTTGTTGTCTAAGTTAATGCCACTTATTGGAGTCATGATTTACTAGGTTTGCTGATATGATTGTTTACTCAAGTTTATCTTATATCCATTTAGTTTCAATGGAGTTTTCAATTTTGAAGAAGCCAAGTAAAAGTGTTAGGATTTTGTCTTATTTTCAAGAAGAGATATGTTCCGAGAAGAGACAATTAAATTGGAAAAGACAATGACTTTGAGCAGAAGAAACAAATTAAGTTGAAGTAGATTAGACCAGTCGACCATATAGTCAACTGAACATATATAGAAGGAGAAGATTACAGTTAGTCGACTTATAGAAACTATTAGCCAACTAGTCTGAGGACCAGTCAACTAGTATGAAGTACTAGTCGACTAGTCTGCCATTCTGAAGCGTGAATAGAGGCGGTGAGAGTTTTCTTTTCTTGTGGAGTTCGAATAGGATTTAGATTATATTCAATAAATATTTGTTTCTAAAATTTAAAGGATTTAGAATTTTTCTAAATTAAGGAGATCAACTCCTAATAGGATTAATCAAGATTCTTCAAACATCCAACGATCAAGATCATCTCATAGTTCGAATAGGAGTTGTATTGTAAAATCTTATAAATAAATATTGTAACCCAATAGGTTGAGTGTGGATATCTTGAAGAAGATCAAAAGAAGCCAAGAAAGAGGGAGGAATGTGATGGTGCGTAGAGAGAATGTATACTCTTATAATTTTATGGGATTCAACGAGAAGGCGAATACTCTGTGAAAATTAACAGGAATGTTAGATTTCTTTTACCAAGTTTATTAATAAAACTCTCATAAGTTCTCTCCCTATGGACGTAAACCAAGTTTGAGCCAAATCACGTTAAATTCTCCTATTATTGTTATTACTCTTTTGTCTTTGTATTGGTAGTTTGCTTTACAATAGTTTTTTTACAAGTATTGTCATATTGCCCCGTTTCGCAGCGTCGATATCGGAAAAAATATTTGGTATCAAAGCATTCTAATTCTGCACTTAACAATTGGTATCAAAGCTAAATATTGATGAAAGGCGAGATGGCGAGTATTGGAAGTTCTACAACCAAGTTCGAAATCGAAAAGTTCAATGATAAAGAAAATTTCGATTTATACAAAAGAAGGTGAAGACATTATTGGTGCAACATGATTTCTACAAGATCTTATAGGGAAAGTCAGTAAAACATGCAGGTACATCAGACGAGGCTTAGGAGGAGATGAATCTGAAAGCGACAAGTACGATCCAATAATGTCTCGTAGATGAGATTGTATACAATGTGATGGATGAAGAAATGACTACGAGTTTGTGGTCAGGGTTAGAAATGTTGTACATGACAAAGAGCTTTTCCAACAACTTGTATCTCAAGAAATAATTATATGGGCCATGCATGACGATAGGGACATCAGTGTTGGAGCTTCTAAACTTCTTCAACAAGGTCATCAGCGAGCTTCTAACTGTTGATGTCTACATAGACGGGAGAACAAGACGTTGATACTTTTTAGTTTGCTTTCAGAGTCATGTGACCACATCGTTACCACCATGCTCTACAGTAAAGAAACTCTCATCTTAGAGGAGGTCACATCTTATCTAATGAGATCAGAAAAAATCAAATCAAGTTGAGCAGGAAGGATCGAGTTTGATGGCCATAAGGAGGAAGAAAAAAGGAGGAAAGAAAAGTCCAAGCTCTTCGAAGGCGTGCCACTTTTGTCACAGGGAAGATCATTGGAAGGATGATTACAAGCATCGATATGAGTGGCCGAAAAAAAGGGGTTAAGCTGTGGAGATAGACGTAGATATGAGTGATGTTGATACCGAAGTATTAATGACTTTCTACGTTGAAAATAACACTTCTCAAGGTAAAGACTGGATATTTAATTCTAGTAATATGGTTCATATATATTCTCATAAAGAGATGTTCAACTTCTTGGTTGCAAAGAAGGAAGGGACTGCCAAAAATGGTGGATGGCTCAGCTTGCAAGGTCATTAGCGTTGGAACAGTCAATATTACATGCAGACATAGGATGGTGCGTGCTTTGGAGGCAGTCTGGTATGTTCAGGAAGTACAATACAACATAATATCCATAAGGATGCGCAATGAAGACAGAATCCAAGTGCAAAGAGGCGTCCTCATAGTTAACCAAGAAGACATGATAATTCTGAAAGGAGAAAAGTGTTGAGGAATATACGAACTGAAGAAAGAAAACTCAATTCGAGGTGGAGTTTCAGGGATAAACTTGAAAGGGCGCTCATCGCGAGGTGAAACTTCAAGAAAGACTTCGAAGGGAAGTGAACCGGATCAAAGTGTTGCAGAAAAAAGAATGGGTGCATTCGGGGGAGGCCCGAGATGTGTCAAAGCATGACGGTAATCAACCAAGACTCCGGAGCGAGAGGACAAGAGTTAAAGTTTTCACGGTATGTTATAATCAAGAAAAGATCAAGGTAATAATTCAAAATTTTCAAAATATTTTGCTAAAGGCTTGAAAAGCAAGTCAAGATGGAGATTGTTGAAATTTTGCCTTATTTTAAGAAAAGACGATGGTTCAAGAAGTTCCAATTGAATTGGAGAAGACGATGTCTTGAAGCAGAAGTAACAAATCAAGTTGAAGAAAATTAATCGACTGTATAGTAGACTAATGCTCAGACCAGTTGACTGTGTGCTCTACAATAAGTTTTTTTTGCAAGTATTGTTGTATTGACACGTTCTATAATATCGATCTTGAGAACAACAATTAATATCAAAACATGCCAATTTCGCGTTTAACAAAAAGAAAAGAGATGAAGAGTGAGACAGAGAAGGCTGCAAGGGGAATATGATGATGAAGCTGAACATCGCCAAGAAAAATGAGGTGGAAATCTGTAGCAGTCCACTCTCAATTATGTAACTTATTAAATTTTAAAACAAACAATAATGTGCAATGATAAATGAAAAGAATTATGGGAAAATATAGCATTACTAGTACTAACTCTTTTGGGATAGGTATGCAACGGTAGAGTTTTAGTGAGTGTCTATTTTGTGGGTTTCTTTTTCCTTTTCTAAATTTTCGGGTGGAATAGCTATGCAAAAATATATTGCATTATTATCTCCAGCTTTTTTTTTTTATTTTAGGAGCTGTTTGTTTGTCCTAAAAGTGAAAAAGCCTCAATTTTGTTCTGACATAGAGCCTCACTCTTTTTTTCCTTTCAAACATGATGTTTGTTCGCTGTGAAAGATGAGAGGACGGATTCACCGTCCATCTCGGTTGTTTGAATGAACCATATGATGTCAGGGTGCATAGTATTTTACTTAAAAAATGTTCAAAATCTTACATGTGAAGCTCACCACATTTTGATTCCTTCTTTCCAACAGACAAACATCCCCTCAGACTTTTACAAATCCACATCTCTCCATTTTCTTCAAATGAGCTTTTGAAAATCACGATTGCTTGTCACTAGAGTCTAGTCTATTTTGAAAAGTCATTCATATAAAAATATTGTAATACCCTGTTTCCGGAATACGTACTTAATGCGTATTCAGCTTTTCGATTGTATTTTTCGATTTACTTTCTGTAATTGACCATTTCAATTTCAAATACCATTTTCTAAAATATTAGATTTTATGAGAATTTCTGGAATTTTCTAGAATTTAAATGAATTTCTTCAAACCGGTGTCGACCAGTGTCGCTGATCGATTCCCGAATTTTTATCTTACAAACTGTTTAGAAATTCTAGAAGATTCTTTAGACATTTCTGCCTAGAATAATATTCCTTACTTAAATACTTTTTCTGAAGATTTTACGAATTTATGCAAATTCTGCCGGAGTCGGTAGAAGACTTCTTCCAGTATTTTTATTTCACAAACAGTTAGGAATTTCTAGAAAGTCCTTTAGACTTTATTTCTTAGAATCGTATTTCTTATCTATATACTTTTTCTGAGAATTTTATGAATTTATGAAAATTCTTTCGGAGTCGGTAGGTAACTGATTCCGGGATTTTTAGCTTTAAAACTATAAAGTATTTCTTCAAATGGATTTCACTATAGGTCTTCATATATTATTATTGATTTTTGGTGAAAATTACGAGTCGTTCCGAAATACTTAAATTTCGGACGATTTCGGTATTTTCCGAAATGTTTTCCCGCATTCTTGACTTGAACCTAGGAATCCGTGTTCCGATATTTTCATTTTCCAAGACCAAGAAAATATCTTCATTTATCAATTCTTTCTCTTTTTTCCTTTTCCCTATTTTCTTTCCTTCCTTCACAACCACAAGAATTCCATTTTTCCAAATTTCCATTTTCTTCCAAAATTCCATCTCCACACATTCTCACCAACCCCCCCTCATTTAATACATCTCTCTCTCTTTCTCATGGCCGGCCACCATTGGCCAAGGGAGACACCTCATCTCCCCTATTATGCACAAAACCCCTCTCAATTTCTTTATTTGCATTCCCTTTACAAAAATCAAAACCTATATAAATCCTTTCCTTTACAATTCCTTTCTCTTTTCTTCACTTCAACAAATTCTCACCTTCACAAAATCCTCTCCATCTCCAACTCAAACCCTAACTCCCAAACAACACTCAAGTCTTCATCTCCAACTCAAGCAACTACCACTTCGTGGATTGGGATCGTCCGCAAGATCGTCGAGGATCACTTCGGCGCTTTTCGTCAACCTCGAACTCTTCGGAACTCGTAAAAGTTCAAATCGACCGTTCGAAGTGAGTATATTTACTCACCAAGACTCGTAAAATTCCTTGTATACTTGTGTTGTTAAATCATGTCCCTTTGAGTCATCAAAATCGTATTTTTAGACTACCAAAATCAACCATACAAAAATCTGATTTTTGACCTAACAGCAGCATTTTTCAGAACTTCGGTCGACCGGCCCAAGGGGGGCAGTCGACCGATGTGCACAAACGTGCACAGTTTTGAGTAGGCGGTCGACCGGTTCACCAACCAGTCGACCGGTAGAAAACCTGGAGCTCACGGCCCTGTATCGGTCGACCGGCAGTCGACCGACAGGCGACCGGTAGTTATATCTCCGGTCGACCGGCAGTCGACCGGAAGTCGACCGAC
Organism: Agave tequilana; assembly: GCA_038442645.1. Taxonomy (NCBI): domain Eukaryota; kingdom Viridiplantae; phylum Streptophyta; class Magnoliopsida; order Asparagales; family Asparagaceae; genus Agave; species Agave tequilana. The sequence continues at coordinate 161,320 of JAVJIF010010506.1, read as the reverse complement.
CAAACCTGGAGCTCACGCATTTTGTCCGGTCGACCGGCAGTCGACCGGCAGTCGACCGTTAACTGTTTTTGGGCAAAAATGTTGTTTCTTTTATGAATTGGATTTTACCCTTGCTTCACATATGATATACTATTCTTGTTCATGCTCTATGATTTGTACTACATGACATGTTACTTGATGGATCTCATTACTTGTTACTTCTTGACTTGTTATCATATATTCTCATTTAGGACTTGTTAATTAATATATATATCACCATCTATCATGCCATCACCTACACAAGCATGATATATTCGACTTTTGTATAAAATGGACCAACTTATATCGGGGGGGGAAAACATGCGGATCGATCGTGTTCGTTTTGGAATTATGTGTGCAGTGGCTTTTAGGAATGTTGCAACTCTGTCCGGGACCCTCCAGGGGACCGAGGGGAGTGCTTGCTCCCTCTATTACTGGTACCATCATGATAAGGGCATACATAAGTCCCTCCTGAATGGCCTAGCGGCTGGCTTCCGTCACCAAAGCAACGGAGCAATCCTGGACCGTTATCCCGGGCATGTACGGGGTCCACTGTAAACATAGTTCGTCGATACACCGCTGATTTCCAATAACACCTTGTTTTACTAGGATATGGATCTATGTCCTGGGACGCTGGGTCACATAGCTAGATATCACAGTAAGATAAGTAATAATAATAAGACGTTAACTGTAGATTTATTGTATTAGAACTTTGTCTCTTCATGCTTCTATACTTGTTAGTTGATATTCCTTATATTGTTCCATCTTACTTATTCATGTATCTTAGCCACTTGGCTATAGTTGTTTATTGTTTATATGTCTTGATTGGATTTGCATATTCAGATGAGGTTTGGACCGAAGTGGAACCGTCCAAGAGGATCGAGCCTATCTTAGTGAGCAGGCCGACTAGTCCAGCCCCCCTCGTGCCAGACTTTTCCTTTTGACTCACGGAATCTCCATCCATCACGTGAGCATTTTGATGTATATATTGTATATTATTCTTTTTGGACTCGGTTATGATAAAGACACTTGTAAAGTGTAATAGTTTATCATATCTTGTATAACTTTGTATAGTCTCTTGTAAGTTGGCATATGAATGTACCACGCTTTGTGTTGTACTCTGATTCTTGTTGTACTTTTATGCTTAGCGTATGTACGTGGGGGCATCTTCTGACCTACGTATATACGTCGCAGTGACGTCCCCGTATCCGGAATCGGGGCGTTACAAATATATTTGCACCAAAACATGTTATTGTATTTCAGAAGTACATTTTCACATATGTTTTAATTGCAGAGTATGAATAAATAGATCAGATATAGGGCCTGTTTGTTTCGTTGCAAAACGTCGCAAGTCGTAAGTCGTAAAATGAGAATGGAAAAAATGAACTGTAGCAGAGAAATATATTGTGTTTACGGTGTTTGGTTGATAAAGTGAAGTGTAAATGGAAAACTATATTGTGTTTTACGGTGTTTGGTTGATAAAATGAAAATGTAAATGGTAAAGTATATTGTGTTTTACGGTGTTTGGTTGGTAATGTAAAAAGTGTAAGTGGAAAAGTTGACCACAAAATTAACTGTAGCAGTGATTTAAATATTATAAATACTATTAAATTAAATCTACTATTGCAAATTAAATTGTATTAATAATTTGAGATAAAAAATTAATAATCTTAATATTTTATTTATAACAATAATATAATAAAATATTAGTATAAATAGTAAAATATTACTAAAATATAACTAAATAATAATATAAAAATTTTAAGAAAATCTAAAGAACGTTAATAAAATTTTTAGAATAATAAAATATAAAATATTAAAAATGTTACAACAATAATAAAATATAGTTATAATATTATAATATTAAAAATACTTAAAAATTATTATAATATAGATTTTATTATAATATTATTGTAATATTATAGAAATATAAATTAATAAAAGTAAAAATAATTATAATTTAATAATAAATTATCATTATAGTATTATTATACTGAATTATTATTACATATTAACATTATAAAATATTAATATAATAATAAATATATTCTGATATTAATAAAGTAATTTTTTATATTAAAAAATAAATAATTAAATATATTGTAATTTTATATTAAACTATAATACTGTTATATTAATAAAATATTAACTCTAAATAAATAATAAAAAATGAAATAAGTATAATAAAATAATAAAATATTAAATTAAAATATTAAATTAAAATAGTAAAATATTAAATATTAAAACAATAAAAAAGTTATAGATTAAAAATATAAAATAATTAAATAATTAAATAAGAAATTGAACATTATTAAAATATTTAATATTTAATAATATTTAATTATATATTAAAAAATAAATAATTAAATATATAGTAAAGTATAATATTGTTATATTAATAAAATATTAACTCTAAATAAAATAATAAAAATGGAATAAGTATTAATAAAATAATAAAGTATTAAATAAAATATTAAATAAAAATAGTAAATTAAAATAGTAAATATTAAATATTAAAACAATATTAAAAACAATAAAAAATTAAAGATTAAAAATATTAAATAATTAAATAATTAAATAAGAAATTGAACGCTATTTAAAATATTAAGTATTTAATAATGTAAATGTATTACAAGTGAGAGTTACATCACCACAAAATTAACTGTAGCAACTGCAAGTGGGAAAATATGAGTGTAAAAGTGAGATTTACATGACCACAAATTTAACTGTAGTAACTGCAAGTGAGAAAAGAGAGTTGCAAAAGTTTTTTGTATTTTGTATTTTGTAAACGAAACCAAACAAGTGTAAAATGTAAAGTTACAAAAATTTTACATTTTGTAAACATTTTACAAGTTACCACGCCCATAATATGTTGTGACATTCTTAAGGACATATAGCACAAACATGAACAAGCTGAGCTTTACTACAGTGCTATTTTGGGTTTAGATAGTTGACCTATCGGGTTGACCCGACGCGTTTTAACTTTCATGTATTTTCCTAACCATCTCCCTTATATTATTCATATTCAAACCCTAATTCCCAAATCTCCTCCCTTGAGATCTCACTCTTCGTGATTTCGCGACTGACCAACGGTAGCCCCTACCGCCACTGATTCTTCCACCTCCGCCGGTTTCGCCACCGCGCGCCGCCACGTGGCAGCGTGAGTAGATTCTTCCACGGACCAACATCCCAAATCTGCCGCCACCACCACCGGTTTCTTCTCCAGCGTCAATTTGCTTGAATTGTAATCGGAAGCAAAAGGTTAGTTTTTTTATCTAGGGTTTTTTTAATCACCCTTCTATCATATATCTTTTATCAAAAGTGACCCCCTCCAACCCAACAAAGAAACCCAACACCCCCCCCCCCCGCGGCCAAAAAAAAAAGGTTATATTAATAATCTGGTTTACTTCTGTTGCAGACTTCTCTTGAGTTTTTCCCCCTTTTTTCTTGATTTGTTTGTTTGATGCCTGATTGGATGATTTCTCTGCTGCCTTTATCCAGTTTGAGAGCCATTTTGGTATTTGTGTGTGCATCTCCTTTCTCCTAGCTGTAGAAAACATGGGTTAATGTTGGTGTGCACAATCTTTAGTTTCTTTGTAGAAATTGCTCTTGGGTCCTCATAGTTTCGTTGGCCGGCTTCATGAGGCGCTCGTAATATAAAAGAACTATGATACGTTGGTACTTGGTATGAGTAAAAATACCAATGCGATGATACACTAGTTATAGAAGAAAATATTATTCTACACAGGTGGGGTGCATCAAATATATACATGTGTCTGTGTACATTAAAGCTGTGACCACTAGAACATTTAAGCAAGCACTTAGGTTGATGGTGTATAATAAATTTTCAAGTTAGAATACCAATTCTTGATCAACCAATCACTCCCTTTTATTGAGAAAGTGGGTAAATTATATGAATGTATTACAAATCAAATTGATTTGTTCCGTCATTCAAGAATTAGTTTTAACTTCTGAATCTCAAGTAGGCCTTTGTTACTTTTAGGGTACATTATAAAGTTTAGAATGCATGAAAAGGAGTAACCGACATGCATCCGCTGAGTATCAAGTTCCCAAGTATCTAAGTACATTACATGTTTCTTCTGTCAAAGTAAGCATGATTTTCTCTTCATATTCTTTCTCTGTGTGTGTGGAGAAAAATAAATTCAACTTGATTTCTCTCAAATTCTTTCTATATTTTCTCTTCCCTGTATCTTCATTAAGTGTGAGGTACAGTATAGGAACAAACACTTTTTCCTTCATTTCTTTTGGATGAAAGAGAAGACTTGAATTTGGATATGGCAAATTATTACATTTTGTATGTGATTAGGTTTGCTAGATATTGACTGATTTAAGTAGTCACATAACCACATTAATTGAGTCCCGGATTTAGGTCTGTTTAGGTGATAGTCTCTTGCAAAAAGTAGTTTAGGTAAGTCCGGAAAGACGGGGCAAAAAGACAGGACTAAGGAGATGACATTATCTGCTATTTATACTATTATATTGGAATTGTATGTATTTGATAAGTGCAATGTTATAGGGGCTGCATATGCATGTTTGGTTACAGGAAAAAGAGATATATGTGGTTTGACACTATCAGAACTGAGAAATACTGAAATGTACCCAACTAGGTAAAGGAGTTTCACAATTCAAAGGTGCCCACTACCCATGTGCTCTATCTCCAACATGTACCTCTGCCCTTGTAAGGAATGGTACTTATTCCATTAAAAATAAACACAGGAGCGTGGAGCACTTTAGGCATGAGGAAGGGAAATCTAGCAACACTCAAGTATTAAGGAGATGATCATGGTTTGAAATCTCGGTATTCATATTGGCCGTAGGTTCTTTGGTACTGGACTCAGCAATGTCGCCCATTTATTGGCTGTTGTGGCTCATCATATCAGCAATATCAGTATCGTCTCAGTCATATCAGTAATATTTGACATATATCTATCAGTAATATTTGACATATATCGGATGATATTGCAAACATTATTGATTATTTATTTGAGGGAGGGGTAAATTCATGTGCTCACATGCCAGTTTTATCTCTTTTGGATTGGCTCATCACCTAGAGGCTTAACCTCCTTTCTCTTGGTATTGCCTAAAGAGCCTCTTTTTATTTTCCTTTTAAACAGTTTTTTTTCCTAAAGATATAGGGATTTTATAAGAAACTCAGAAACATAGGTCGATTAATCTTTTACTCGCCTTTCCCATTAATTCTCTCTTTTTTACTGCCTTTGTTATCTTCTACAAGGGCTAGACTTGGCCGGGCCACATGAATCAGAAATATTAATATCAAAAATCTCCTAGCTTGAGGCGCAAGGAGGTCCGGAGATGCTCATCCTCCTGGGAGGCAAACGTGTTGGATATTTTCAGAAGGTTAGGGGATGCATGTATAACCTTTATGCAAAATCACATTGCAACTTCAGTGACCTTTTGATGGAGAATTTCTAGATGAACAAATGATGGGTGCTATAGTCAGCCAGGGCACATTTCAAACCTTATGTATTTTAAACTATTATGAGAAGAGAGATTATGTGGACTCATGGAACCAATAAAAATGGGAAATTTCTATGACGAGTAAATTTTCAAAGCATACAACACTTGATACTAACCTTAAACTTTTCAGAGCACACAGAACTTGAAACATTTTGTTAGTTTGGGAGGGAAAAGAGTCAGTCTGGATACATCGGAGATATATGGCTATGTAAGTAGTTTATGATTTCCAAGAAAGGCATCAAAAGTGTCTAATAATTTGAGTGCAAGATAAATTCTCCTAGGTGCCATTCGGAGGATGCAGTCTTGGTTTTTCATGAAAAAAATAGTTGACATTTTTACTCAATTGAAGGATAAAAAACTCCTCCAAATCCAATATTGCATGTCCATTCATGCCCTCCCTAACTCCCTTTACCCCCTTGCAAAACCCATAGTAAAAGAATTACCCTCTTAACTGTTTGCCAAATGGGGCCATATATCCATATTATTGTGGCATAATTGAAGGTTGGCCCTTACAATGTCGCAGTGTTGCTGGAGCATGTTACTTGCTGTTATATCTCATTATAAGTTCTACCGCTTAGTGATTTTTTTTTTTGAATTATTACCTTGATTCTCCTTTGACACTTCGTGTTTGGAAAATAGAAAATTGTGTGTTTGTACTAGGGTAGAACTGATGGAAGTGTGCATTAGCAATAAGTTGAGTTAGTCATGTAGTCCGAAGTGGTAGATTCCTTGATTGCGTTTAATAGTAGAGTTCCCATGCTTGTAGTGGAAGTCCGTATCTATGTGGAGTGTGCTTCTGATTCTGGCCCTTAATTTAGAAAGATTGTGCTTGTAAGGATAGACATGTATATTGAAATTACATGTGCGTGCCAGTGCGCCCTCCTTATGTGTAATTATTGTTGTGTGAGAACTCGAATGTTGGCTAATAAGTTGTTTGGATACATAGGTTCTTAAGCTAAATTTAATTATTTTATGTTGGTTATATGTTCATATAAGCTATTGTTTTTGGCTTTTCTAAGGACCAAACAACATGGGTAATGGATAATCTTAGATTTGATGATAGTACAACCCATCAGTTACTCATATTCTAATATGTAGTTATATAGGCAGCTATTTCTTAGTTATGCTTATGAGCGTGTGAAGCGGTGCATCTCACCGATTTATTATTCCTTTTAAGCCCAACTGTCCAGCCATCCTATAGCTCCCACTAGGGTTTCAAGCTCCCATTGCCGAGCTTTGCTTTACTTTTATTTTGGGAGAATAGGCCATAGCTTTACACTAGCGGCATTTGACCCTAGACCTCTTTCCTACCGCGAAGAGGCTTTACTATCGCGATACACTGACACTTAGAAAAGGTTAATATTAGGATTCAAAAAAAGATTGTGGTCTTATGTTGAGACACATTCAAAATAGTTTACTTAAGTTTTAATTTGTTCATTTTATGTGGCTGAACCTGAAAGCATGAAGCATTGAACAAGTTCATCACTATTAAATTGTCAAGAAAATGCATAAATAATTCATTTTATTCACATTCTTTCAATAGACAGGACATGTACACAACAATCCAGAAAGACAGCGGTGGGGAGGAAGGTTGATATATGTGTCTTCTCGGACTGAAGATAGGCAAGAAATTCTATATTGTGAAGGGAGGGGGAGGACTGAAGATAGGCAAGCCATTCTTTTTTGGGGTGAAGCTGCTCTCTAGATCTTTGATTTAAGCGTTTCTAAGCTGAAGAAAATGATAATATACACGTATTCAAATCAAACAAAAGGACCTGACAACATAATGTGTGATGTTAGTTGACTGTGAAGTCATGATGATTACATGTTTCTAACCCGCAGCCAAGAAAATAACTGAAAAAGAAAGAAATAAGATGTCTATGAGCAGAACAGATAGAAAGATATGGGATTCACACCTCTGTTACTAACTTTCTGTTTCCAATTAAGAGAAATCTTGAACATACATTTGAGATACCAAAGATCTTTGTAATTGTCTTTCTGTGACATTTTCCATAAAGTTCATAGCCTCGTAGGTTATAGATAAATGGAGCTTTATTGCTAATCATCACCCATTTAGTTACACATTTTCTCAAATTAGAATATATAAATCAATACTTTGATACTTTGGGCTCCTTTTACATAGATTTCGCTCTCATTCTGATCAGGAATGATTTTTATACCATGTTTTGCCTGGATTTAATCTCGTAGGATCCACCTCCACGTCTTTGATAGCCATACCAAACACAATGTATGGTTTCTGTTTGTACTCCCCTTGCCATATATATATATATATATATATATATATATATATATATATATATATATATATATATATATATATATATATATATATATATATATATACTGACTATTGGCTCGGTCTAAATTGAATCAGATGCTGTTACATTTGTCTCTTCACGAACTGCTATTGTTGTTATATTTACCACTACTATGTGGCATTTTATGCTTGTAATTGGAAAACCCCCTACTTCTTGCCATTTTGCTTCATGGTGTTTATATTGTTGTATCCTCAAATGTACAATATGTTGTTCGAATGTGGTTGTGGATTTACTATTGTACCACTTTAAAGGAACTTTTGGAATGTGCTTACAGTTGCTTGTTTGTGCCTCGAGGATGGATAAATGCAATTTTCTAAGATAAATGATCATCTTTCCTTGTCTAAACTACGAGCATTGGGGCCTTTGACGTACTCTGTCATCTTTCCCTGTTGGGGCTGTTTGTTTAGATGTAGTTGAAACTGCATTATAGTTTCAACTACATGCATTTTTATTTCTGTAGTTGGAACATGGGGTGTTGTGTTTAGTTGACAATTTGTAGTTGTAGTTCAAAAGCAAGTGTTTGTTTAATGCATGATGAAGTTGTATAAACGTTGAACTACTGAAATTGGAACTACAACCAATTTGGTCGAAGTTACAACTTTGACAAAAGGCACCAAAATGTAGCTCTAACTATTGAAGCTAGAACTTCGTGTAACTCCCAACTACATCAAAAGAAACAACCGTGTTGTTATTTACTGTTGTTGAAGCTACATGTAGTTCTAACTACAGGCAATCAAACAGCCCCACGAGCATTGGGGCTTTTGAGGTGGGTTACCTGTTTTCTAAATTTGGTGACCAGTCTTCCAATTGCCTTAGATGGGAACTGGTAATGTGAGTTCCTGTTGACAGCCTCATTAACCCCCACCACCTAGTGCACCTGTCCATTGATTTTCACCTTTGGTTTGTTTTCACCAGCAGCCCCATAGCCAACCCGTATTTCTATAGTAGAAGTCTATGAAAATAGCTGCTCATCTGAACCATACTGAAAGATTCTGCGGTCACTTTGTTTTATGTTCATTCTTATATATATATATATATGTAGAAAGACTTCAAGTGAATTCTTTCTTTATGGAACTGATGAGGGTATTTTAAATCTTCGCAAAAAATCTTGACCATTGTTAGTACAGTACTCATGTTTCTAAATGGTTCTTTTTGCGTAGGGATTGTCCTTCATCAGCTATCCGAATACTGGGCTCATCGGGGCTTTAGATTAAAATGCTCACTGTTCCAAGAGAAGGCAACAATTCTTTGGCCATTGCAGGCTCAAACAATGCTCTCCAGCCCTTCGGCCTCAGTGGGAAACCACCACAGCGGACTTCCAGTCTCGAGTCGCCAATTATGCTCCTCACTGGCCACCAGAGCGCCATCTACACCATGAAGTTCAATCCAGCTGGAACTGTGGTCGCGTCTGGGTCCCATGACCGGGATATCTTCCTCTGGCATGTGCATGGTGATTGCAAGAACTTTGCTGTCCTCCGAGGGCACAAGAATGCTGTCCTCGACCTCCACTGGACTCCTGATGGTGCCCAAATTATCTCTGCAAGCCCTGACAGGACCCTCCGTGCCTGGGACATCGAGGCTGGGGGTAAGCAGATCAAGAAGATGGCGGAGCACTCATCACATGTCAACTCTTGTTGCCCATCCCGCCGTGGCCCACCACTTGTTGTCAGTGGTTCAGATGATGGCACTGCCAAGCTCTGGGATCTCAGGCTCCGCGGAGCAGTCCAGACACTCCCGGACAAGTACCAGATAACAGCTGTTGGTTTCTCTGATGCTGCAGACAAGATTTACACTGGAGGCCTCGATAATGATGTGAAGGTGTGGGATTTGAGGAGGAATGAAGTCGTTATGACACTGCAGGGACATGGAGACATGATCACGGGGATGCAGCTAAGCCCAGATGGGTCGTACTTGTTGACCAACGGCATGGATTGCACGCTGAGGATATGGGACATGAGGCCATACGCTCCCCAAAACCGTTGTGTGAAGATTTTTGCTGGGCACCAGCACAACTTCGAGAAGAACTTGCTCAAGTGCGGGTGGGCACCTGACGGAAGCAAGGTGACAGCGGGGAGCTCAGATCGGATGGTCTACATCTGGGACACGACTTCAAGGAGGATTCTGTACAAGTTACCGGGGCACAACGGGTCGGTGAATGAGACTGCTTTCCATCCGACTGAGCCTGTTATCGGATCTTGCAGCAGTGACAAGCAGATTTATCTCGGAGAGCTTTAATTTGAACCTACTGTTGGTACTTGCTGGTTATCTTGTGAAGGTAGACTGAAAGTTCGAAGGATTAATTTTGTTCTAGTCTTTCTTCTAATATTTCTGCAGTTGTTTTCAAAACTTTGAAAAAGAATAGTTATTGGAGAATGTTTCTGTTGAACTTTTAGCTGAGCAGAAGATTTTAGTTAATCACGTCATTACAAACAATTCTTATTTGCTATAGTGATGGATGAGCTTACTAGAGCTATTCAGGATGAGTCCTGATGTATGCTATTGTTTATGATATTTTCCTAATTGATGAGACGAGATCAGGGGTAAATATCAATTGGAGTTATGGAAGCAAACTCTAGAATCTCGAGATTTTAGATTAAGTAGGGCCAAAACAGAATATATGGACTGTAAATTCAGTAAACAGGGAATCTGGGATTATAGTATTGTGAGACTAGATGGATAAGAAATACTGATGAGCAATCATTTTAAGTACTTGGGTTCTATTATTCAAAAAGATGAAGAGAACAATAAGGACGTCAACCATAGGATTCAAGCCGGCTGGTTGAAATGGAGGAAGGCAATAGGAGTTTTATGTGATCCTAACATTCTGTTATGACTGAAGGGAAAGTTTTATCGTACTGCTATTAGACTAGCTTTGTTATATGGCTCAGAATGTTAGGCTATAAAGAGAGATCGTGCTTAGAAGATGAGTGTAGCAGAGATGCGCATGCTTCGTTAGATGTGTAGTAACACGCGGAGTAGTCTCTATAGAAGAGAAGATGAGAGAAAATCGCCTACGATGGTTTGATCATGTGCGATGTAAACCTACAGATGCACCAGTCTGACGAGTAGAGTGTATCAATTTAGGGCAAGTTAAAAGAGCACAGGGGAGACCGAAGAAAATATGGATCGAGGTAATACGACAAGATATAGAGGCTAAAGGTTTTAGTTAAGGCATATTGCTCGATAGGAATGAGTGGAGAAAGCTGATCCATGTGCCCGATCCGACGTAATTCTCTTTTGGTTCATGTAGCCTACCCCAAAAACTTGGGACAAATGGCTTGTTGTTGTTGTTGTAACTGGCTGTTCTACCTCAGAAGAGGACTAATTGTAGAAATGTGCAGGTTCCTCTCAATAATCCTTTAGTGATGCTTGCACCCACAGTTGCTGCTCCTTGAATCACCTGCTCGCTTGGGCGACATGAGAGTCAGGGATCATCAAGGAATTTTTCTTCCTCTCTCTTTTTCTCTTTTTGGTATCCTTATTAACTAGTTATTGACAAAATTATTCTTGTGACCATTCAGCATAAACTCTTCTATGAGTTCACTTTGATCTTAATCATAATTTCCAAAAGAAACAAAATATTCTGTCAAAAAAAGAGAAAGAGAAAGAAAAGAAAAATCCGCCCAAAGAATTAGGACCAGTAACACCGGCCCAGCCGAAGACCGACTCCGCCACTAATGAGGATTTTTAGGCTAAAATTCGTTAAAATATCATCAACTTTCAATTGTTTTGGGTAAAAAATCATGAACTTCGAAAATGCAAAAATCATGAACTATTCTTCAAACTTTTAAAAACTATCTTCCGTCGGCCCCATGTTATAAGATGGTCAGCACGTATAAGACACGTGATTTCTTTAATAACCAAAATATCCTTATTTACTCTCAAATTTTCCTTTTATCAAAATGTAAATATTAAAAAAAAAGAATTCTGCCTGGCTTCCCTCTGCGCCTTCTCCCCCTTCCTTGGTTCCTCCCACAGCCTCCACTCCCCCCTTCCCCCCTCCTCCCACCGTCATCCACCTCCTGCCGCTGCCCCCACCACCATAACCTTCCCCGCCTCCTTCTGTTGTTCCCTCCGCCTTCCCCAACCTCCAGCCACTGCCCTCCACCTCCTCCCGCCGCCCCCTCCGTCGTTTCCTTCCGTTGCCCCCTCCACCTTTTTCCCTGCCACTTGCAAATCGCCATCACCATCTTCACCTCCTCAATGTTGATGATCTCTGTCTAGAACCAGCTGATGAGCTCTGCAACCATCGTCTGCCTCTTCAACCACCACCAGAACTGAGAGGATGATGAACAACAGCAAGAAGTCCTAAAGAGGCTCCTTTTTTTGCTCAACATTAGAGCTGCTGGGAAACTTGGAATCATCCGAGTGAGAGTTTGAGATAACTTAAGCGAAAATTTTAGGCGGGATTTGTTGCTCGAATGCACGAGGATGATTGGGATGTGTTATTCTTTTATTGGTGATGAATGTGGTCTAATCACATGTTAATTCTGTTTTCAAATGAATGAGATATTCAAGTTAAAAGTTGATCAAAATAAGATCAAAATGGGATAAAAAAGAATAAAAACTCTTTAATTTCATATTTGAAGTGCTAATAAAAGTTGAGTGGTTTAAATATGAAAAGTTGGAAGGTAAGAGTGTGCTCTTAAGGTGCTAGGCGTTTACGCGCATTTGAGGGGAAAGCCATGCTCAAATGCATGCCGCCGCTACCCAACATCGGTGTTGGTGCATGCACGAACCAGATCCGGTCAGGTCACGGGTGCACGCTGCTTGCACACGCGGTCCAGTCTTTTTTTTGGATTGGGATGTCCTGCAACTCGGCTACTTCAATTTTTAAGTGGTGCCCACACCAGACCTGAAGCAGCTGCCTCGCCTAACAGGTAAAATAGTTCTCTGAACCATTGTGTTCAACGATTTGGAGAACCATTGAATAGTTATGATGCTTCTGTCTGAACCGTTACAACAGTTTAGACACACTCGTTCCTATTTCTCTAAATAACGAGGTCGCCTTCTCATTTTAATGGACTAAAATCGAGAAGAACTCAAACTCAATCGGTCTTTTCTCTTCCCACTTCTATCCTCTGAATTATTTTCACTAAATTTTAAGACAAAGATTCTCTCTCTAAACTTTATCTTGGTCCGAAATTTTCATCTTCCAATTAGTGAAAGGTATGGGTCGATTTTTTATTCAACTGTACGACTATTTGCATTGTGCTTTGCAAATATCGTGAGTGTTGTATCTTGAGAGTCCAGTATCCATTATCCCGTAAGCACAATAACGAGGATGCAATTGTTTTAAGGAGATTCACTTTATGTGTACTTCACTCCATATTCTGTATATTTGAATTAACGTTCTTATTGCAGAAATTATTGATCTTGAATAAATAATTATTGTATTATTATTAATACAAGACTAACTCAATACCAGTCTGGTTGATGTCTAAGAAAGAGATTTGAAATGTGGTTCTTAAATTAAGAAACGTTCTATCGAACAAAACACCTCCCATCTGATTATCAGCAGCTTGACCAATTAAACCGGTTGTTCTTAATGGTTATCGAGAACTAACAAGAGCATAATGAGACTTGAACTTGAAACTCCACGCAACTCATGCTCACTTTTTACTAGTGAGTCAGCGTCCAATCGTGCCCATTGGCTGCTAGAGCCTCTTTCAAATTTTCAGGGCATAGTTCAATTAGCTCTTCAACACTACAGTAAGAATCAAGATCAAGAGCCGGTGCCTTGCCATGAGGCCAAAGCTTCGCAAATTCATCCTCAGCCTAAAGAGGCTTATTTCTAAAATAATTAAAAAAAAAGTGATAAAAGAAGACCTAAAGAGGCCAGCGATTTTCACCTAGATCTTCCCTTCGATCCCTCATCGTCTCGACACGGTGGTTCTGAGGCCAACGATGGGGGCAAGGCTATGGTGCTGCAGAGGCTGAAGCCGGTGCCGACCAGCACAACTTGAGTCTCGTTCACCGTCGCAAGTGACTCTCCAAGTGACGAAATTCAAGATAACAGGCTGTTGTACATCATCATGCGTGCTACGAGCGCGGGACAGGGCCAGACACGTCGGTGACATCGTACTCCCTAGGAATGGTGAGACATGCTTTTCTCTTATGTGTTATGTTGCAGAAGGGTAATTTTGTCTTTTCCTTTTTGCAGTTAACGAATATATATATATCGAGTTGAGTCCAAAAATAAACGAAGACGGATATGCATCTCAGCAGGACAAGATACTCTAGTGTTAACTCGACGACGCACTGTAAGCCCCTCTTGTCTTTTGTCACACAACTTCTTCAGCCCTTCCTTGTTGCAGCAAAATCTTCTGCAAATAATCTCATGAGGAGGCTTCCGTGACTTATCTGTACTTTTTCTTCTCACGCTAAAACCTCTATTCCTTGCAAAACAATTGTAGAAATTGTATGCTTCCATATACCTTATTAGACTCAATTATTGGTGGAATGCCGTAATTGATTTATCTATCTCCTTATTTCTCTCTTTATCTTCACGTTTAATTTCTTCCTTCTCTCAACTCAATGCCTTCGTCGACAAACTTAAAAAGCCTCGTCATAACTGTCTCCAATTCTCTCACGCGTCTCCTCACACTGCTGAAGCCCAGAAAACAATCCCATGCGCCACAAATAGCCATCATATCACCTATTTGCGCAAGCAGAATTTTACCGCAGCGACCTCTCTTGTTCGAACCGTATCTCTCTCATCCAGAGTTCAAATCACACGATTTTCGATGCGTTGGATTTGTAAGGAAAAGAACTACACATTCATAACAATTCAGAAGGCATCAGAGAAATTTTGTTTACAAATGAAGAATCTAGTGAAATTGGGAGGATTTAGTCTCTTGTTACAGAACAGTGATGAGGTGGTGATTCATCGCTATATCTTCTTAAACAAATCCAAAAATAATGTCAAGAGATACAAATAAGAGTTAATTGAGGAAGACTTAACAATTCACATGCTATTCAGAAAGAATGCCTACTTTAAGAAGCTGCTTCCCTTGTGCAATATATCAAGAAGAGCCAGTTATGGTAGGATAATAAAGCTGGTCATACTTCATTTGGATGAGAGTAATACTTGCAGGTGGAGAACAAACTAGTTCTAGATTGATATTCTCGTTGCCTTGTGCTGTGAAAATGTTCGAGGCATATGAAAATTGTGAGTATGCATTCAGTCCCAAGGGGTTGGTATCAAATATGCGCGTTCGCGCCGGAGAATGTTTCAAAGAATCTGTAGCTATGCAATGGAATTATGGCAGTGCTGCTACTAGCAGTCTATTGCATGCTATGTTCTTCTATTGTTTGTGCAGTTTAGAAATCTCAAGCAAATGTTTGCTAACACAAATAGCAGTTGCATTAAAATAGAAAAAAGGAAAAAAAAATATAGAAGATTCAAGTTGGAGTTTTTTCGCTTTATCTCAAATATATCTATGCTGACCTGGTACAAAGACGTGCATGCGTTCAAGTTCACAATTTATCAATGTTTGTTGCCTTGAAGAAAATATATGAAATTAGAAAGATGGCATCTTTCTTCAAAAAAAGAAAAAAAATTAAGAAATAGAAACTAGTAATTCTAATACTACTAAGAAATAGAAACTAGTAATTCTAATACTACTAGAACTACTGGATCCATATCGAGTTGGTATGTCTTCTCTAATAATGATAGATACACCAAGTTTTCGTTCTGTTGTCCGCATCAATAATTATATGTTTATGAAACATATTGAATTTCGAGCTTAAATGTTGTATTTAACAATTTTATTGTTAATAATCATGTTATAAACCCATAACCATCCACACATAAAGTCCAAATCAAATCAAATTACAATATTACATGCCATTCAAATTGCAAATTCACTTTGTTTAAGTTCATCAACAACATTAAAAATGCTTAAACATCCAAATGTTGCCATGCACATTTGCTTTTTACTTTTAAGTGTTTTAAATGTTGTAGATCAAGTTGAACAAAAGTGATTGCACCTGAATTGCTATCACTTGTGTTCTACTCAAACTAACGCACTTAGCTCGCAAACAGAGACATGGAATGCAATTTTTAACAAAACTGTTAAGTGCATATTGATGTTCAATAAATATAAGGAGTTACCATTTTCTCTACTTAGCATCAATCATTCGTTGTGATCTTAATATAGAGATGTGATTCATAGAATCAAAGAGGGGGTGGTTAAACTAGAGAACTAAAGTAAAATTCTTGCAGAGCTAAAGGAAAATTCTATAGGGTGGCTATAAAATAGGTAATTGATTAGTATATAGTTCTGCATTATTATATCGCATTTCTCTACCGATTTATGAATAAAATATCATTTCTAATTGTGTTTGGTCTACTTTGCATATAAATCAAGAGTCTAGGGGCAAAAGGTTAATAAGAGCTTAATTAAATCCATTTTCGGGTAATTAAATCCGGATTTCTTGGAGGCCAAGCAAGGGAGCTCCTAGAAGATGCATTGAATCTAGACCCTTGCGCACGTCAGACGAATATCCAGACAAAAATACCCGAATCCAAGTACACCAAGAAGATCTTAGAAGCGACGGGAATATGCTCGCCAAAACCAGGGACCTAACTCCCTGGTTTGGCCATAGAAACGAGGCCTAGGCAAGCCACGCGTCAATTTTCGAGTCCAAAAATTTTGTGAAGATGGTGATGGCGATTCGCAAGTGGCAACAACTGAAGATGGTGATGGCGACATCGTACTCCCTAGGAATTCATGTGAATGAGTATCAACAAATTTTGTGATAACCCAATATCGAGTTGAGTCCAAAAATAAACGAAGACGGATATGCATCTCAGCAGGACAAGATACTCTAGTGTTAACTCGACGACGCACTGTAAGCCCCTCTTGTCTTTTGTCACACAACTTCTTCAGCCCTTCCTTGTTGCAGCAAAATCTTCTGCAAATAATCTCATGAGGAGGCTTCCGTGACTTATCTGTACTTTTTCTTCTCACGCTAAAACCTCTATTCCTTGCAAAACAATTGTAGAAATTGTATGCTTCCATATGCGACAGGAACTGTTTCCCTATAAACTTATCTGAGCTTCCAGACATTTCTGCATGTGCATTCATATCCTACAAAAAGTATTTACACGAATTAAATAAATATAAATATTTTTTAGATATCACTGTATTCTAAAATATAAGTTATATAAATGCGACCAAGGTCGCATAAGAGATGAAAACAATTTACTTCTTATCAGCTGTTGCGACCAAGGTCGCAGTTATCCGTATGAGAAGAAATCTATATTACTTCTTACTAAAGACTGCGACCTAAGTCGCAGTAAATAAAAAAAAGATTTCACATACGGCATGAAATCTATAATACTCCTTATTGAAGACTGCGACCTAAGTCGCAGTAATCAGTATGTGAATAAATCTATATTATACCTTACTAAAGACTGCGATCTAAGTCGCAGTTATCCGCATGTGAAGAAATCTATATTACTCCTTACTAAAGACTATGACCTAAGTCGCAGTTATCCGTATGTGAAGAAATATATATTACTCCTTACTAAAGACTGCGACCTAAGACGCATACCCTAGAAAAAAAGAATTCACAGCCGGAGATTATTTTCAAATAAGATTGCGACCGAATATTAAAACGGTCGCAGTACCTCATAGTCTAAAGAGAAAACATTAAATATCTAAGAAATTGTTTTTAAAATAGATATAAACAATTAAAACCTGTTGATCGGCATGCAGAGATGTCAACCCTTCAAGATTTTCAATATTCTGAGAGAAAGTAGAACCAGATGCAATATCTTCCATATTAAGATCGCCGGTATACTGCTCAGACGTTGACATTAAATATTTTGCAGAAAAAAATTGATCTCAAAAGATTTTATATTTTCAGAAAAAAGTGTATCGCAGACTGAAAAGGTGAAACTAGATCTTTCAAAAAGAGATCAGGAAATAGGGTGAAAAGTAATTTATATCATATAAAGAGCGGCAAAAAATAAAAGGGGGGAAAATAATAATAAACAATAAGGAAAAGTTATCATTAGGGAGAAGTTAAATTACCAAATACCCCTTATGATAACTTTTCCTTATTGTTTATTATTATTTTTTCCCATTTTACATCAAAAGAGCCCTTGTTGAATAAGAGCAGTGGTGTTATTGAGGTCCCCGTGTATTAAAAAACTGTGGACGTCGAGGACCATGACTTCTTCTTGATGACGACGAGGACCATGACTTCTTCCCTTGTGGACGAACATCGATCAAGTTCACCGGCCAAAATATTCTCCAGAGGCCCAGCGAACCTGAAAAAGGACAATCAAGCTCTGGGTCATCTTCGTGCATAGGGTCATCTTCATCCATGGAGGCAGGCCCCTGTTAGAGACTCTGAAGAAGGCGAAAATTCTCAGAGCAATTGCTCTCAAATGAAAACAGTCTAATTATGGGCTGTTAAAGAGAGAGTGTGAGCCCTATTTATAGCCAGCCCATAATAACCATAATTAATGGTTCATTAATCAGAACCGTCGGCCTTAATCGTCTCCAACCGCCAGCGCCGGTTTGGCATTAAAAGACATTAACGCCTAAACCCAATGAAGAGCCGACGCGTGGACAACAGCTTCGGGAAACAACGAATGGTGCGGGTTCGTCAACGTAGACTTAACGTTAAAAAGATCTCATAAAATCTTTATGACAGGTCGCGTCTCACAGAGTGACTCTAAGTCGCATCAGACAACAGACAACTTTTCATTTTTCATTTAGATTCAAAAAAATGACTTAATCCAAAACAACACTTAATAAAACAACAACACGGCGACCTTGGTCGCAGTTGCTGGCGGCAGTCTTAAACCAAAACAGCAGTGTCGACCTTGGTCCCTATGCATGTTAATCTAAAGGAAAACACTTACTTAACGTACTGCGACCAAAGTCGCACTCCATGTAATGCAACCTTAGATTGCAGTTGCTGGCCATCTTTATCAATAACAACACTGCGACCTTGGTCGCATTTAACCATGTACACTGCGACCAAAGTCTTTGACTAAGGTCGCAGTTTAAATGTACAATGCGACCAAAGACTCTGACTACATTATATACAAAAAAAATAAACTATAAAGTAGAATTTTATCGCAGGCTGAAAACAATGATCTGAAAAGATTTTATATTTTCAAAAAAAAATTTATCCCAGGCTGAAAAGGAGAAACTAGATCTTTCA
The DNA here is from genome assembly GCA_038442645.1 of Agave tequilana. Taxonomy (NCBI): domain Eukaryota; kingdom Viridiplantae; phylum Streptophyta; class Magnoliopsida; order Asparagales; family Asparagaceae; genus Agave; species Agave tequilana. The sequence continues at coordinate 142,277 of JAVJIF010010506.1, read as the reverse complement.
AAAAAGAGGTAAAGAAATAAGGCGAAAAGTAATTTATATCCTATAAAGAGCGGCAAAATAAAAGGGGGGAAAATAGTAATAAACAATAAGAAAAAGTTATCATAAGGGGTATTTGGTAATTTAACTTCTCCCTAAAAGCGGGCCGCAAGTCAGTGAGGTGACAAATTTAGCCACGTCACCGTAGGCTGAGAGAGTACTCTCAGCCTGCGGGCTGATATACATTTTTCTCATATATATATATATATATATATATATATATATATATATATATATATGAGAGAAATGTAAATCAGCGACACAGGAGGCAAATTCGTCCTATGTCGCACTCAAAAATCATATTTCCCGAATGAATTTTCAAGATCCGACCGTACATTATCATCTTCATATTCTAAGATATACACATATAAAAAATCAAGTGATTTGAATTTCGTTTACTCATTGATCTAAACGTTCTATTTTATTCTATTGTTAAAAAACCGTTAATGTTTGAACCCAAAAAAAAAGTAGTAAACAAACTTCAAATCACTTGATTTTTTATATGTATATATCATAGAATATGAAGATGATAATGTGTGGTCGGATCTTGAAAATTCATTCGGGAAATATGATTTTTGAGTGCGACATAGGAGGAGTTGCCTCCTGTGTCAGCTGATTTACATTTCTCTCTCTCTATATATATATATATATATATGGGGGTTACTGTACCTCAGCCTGCAGGCTGAGAGAGTTTTCTCAGCCGGTGGACGTGGCTGAATATATGCCACACATCAGCCGCAGAGTGTTGGCGCCAAAAAAATCAAAAAAATCCCGCCTAAACAATCGTGAAACAAATTGACAAAAATACCCCTTTTATATGATGACTGCGACTTATGGTCGCAGTTACTTAATCATTTAATTGTACATAGGAGTATCAGGCAATTTATGGTCGCAGTTACTTAATCATTTATCAGTTCCCAATGCGACTATGGTCGCAATAATGAACTGTTTTTGAGTTCAAAGTAATTTAAAATTATAGTGTATTAACTTTTAAACTGTTTTGGATAACTGAACAGTCACCTAGGAAGTATACAATTTTTGAAAAGGTAGAAAATATATTTGAGAGATATTCACGTGGTCCGAGAGCTTAAACCTTTTAGAATTCCGGAATTAAAAATATATTAAGGGTCATGAGCAAAGGATTAAAAACATACTAAGTTATTTTTGCTCAAACTCGTTACTCTCACTGTTAGGAAAATAGATTCAATAAATGTCTTCACCACCGTCTTCACCGGAAAGAAGCCAATCATCTAATGATGATTGGATGTTTAGTTCTGAATTGATGTCTCGCTACGGGTCAGAATCTGAGCTTGATACAGACGACCCGTTCTGGGAGTTCATTGATGAACCAAAACACAAACATGAAGAGGAAGAAAGCGAAGAGGAGAATGTCGCTGAAGAGGAGAAAGAGACGGAAAGCGATACAGAAGACGAAAGCATGACTCTTGACGACGAATCTGATTACGATGGTGATGACGAGGATTAGAAGTTTTAAAAATTGTATTTTGTATTTTTTTAAATATATATAAATCTGTTTTCTAAAGTTAATTGTGTGAATTACATTTTTTACTACTATGTCTTGGTTGAAATGCTGTACAATTGTTACAAACCTTCATTTAAATATATTACGCTAAACGAATATACTGCGACCATGGACGCAGTTAATAATTATATTACTTCAACCGTATAAATTTTTAAAATGAAAGGTTGCGACTTTGGTCGCAGTTGCTGGACGAGGACTTAATAAATACACTGCGACCTTGGTCGCAATTGCTGGACGCAGAATTAATAAATACACTGCGAACTTGGTCGCAGTTGCTGGTCTTTAGTCTTAATCAACAACAACACTGCGACCTTGGTCGCAGTTGCTGGTCTTTACTCTTAATCAACAACAACACTGCGACCTTGGTCGCAGTTGATGGCCGCAATGTTAAAAAAATAATCTGCAACCTTGGTCGCAGTTACTGGTCTTTAGTTTTAATCAACAACAACACTGCGACGAGGTGACACGTCACCGCAGCAGTTGCTTAGTCGCAGTCTTTGGTCGCAGTGTCGACCCTGGTCGCAGTTGTTTCTGTTTGCACTGTAGTCTTATGCGACCTTGGTCGCAGTGTCGTCTCTGGTCCAAGTTGTTTTGTTTGCAATGCATGACTGCGACCAAGGTCGTAGTTTATTAAAAAACAAATATGCTTTTTATTTATGTCCAGGCATTTATCTACAGGCATGTGAAAATGATACAAAACACTCTCTTATACAATAAGATTGAGTGTTACACTATAGCAGTACAAAGAAAATCTAAACATCAAAAGAGCCCTTGTTGACTAAGAGCAGTGGTGTTATTGAGGTCTTTTTATTTATGTCCAGGCATTTATCTCCAGGCATGTTAAAATGATACAAAACGCTCTCTTATACAATAAGATTGAGTGTTACAATATAGCAGTACAAAGAAGATTAAACATCAAAAGATCCCTTATTGACTAAGAGCAGTGGTGTTATTGAGGTCTTTTTATTTATGTCCAAGCATTTATCTCCAGGCATGTGAAAATGATACAAAAACGCTCTCTTACACAATAAGATTGAGTGTTACAATATAGCAGCACCAAGAAGACTAAACATCAAAAGAGCCCTTGTCGAGGTCGCAGTTTATTAAAAAACTGTGGACGACAAGGACCATGACTTCTTCCCTTGTGGACGATGAGGTCTAAGACTTCTTCCCTTGTGGACGAACATCGATCAAGTTCGCCGGCGAAAATATTCTGCCAGGGGCCCAGCGAACCTGAAAAAGGACATCAAGCTCTGGGTCATCTTCGTCCATAGGGTCATCTTCATCCATGGAGGCAGGCCCCTTTTAGAGACTCTCAAGAAGGCGGGAATTCTCAGAGCAATTGCTCTCGAAAGAAAACAGTCTAAATATGGGCTGTTAAAAAAGGGACAGGGTGAGCCCTATTTATAGGCAGACCATAATAACCATAATTAATGGTTCATTAATTAGAACCGTCGGCCTTAATGATCGCACGACTATCGAAGTCCAATGGAAGGCTGACACGTGGAGTATCGTTTCGGGAAGCGTCGAAGAGAAATGTCTCCAACCGCCAGCGCCGGTTTGGCATTAAAAGACATTAACGCCTAAACCCAATGAAGAGCCGACGCATGGACAACCGCTTCGGGAAACAACGAATGGTGCGGGTTCGTCAGCGTAGACTTGACGTCTAAAGATCTCATAAAATCTTTATGACAGGCCACGTCTCTCTGAGTGACTCCAAGTCGCGTCCCATCAGCAAACTTTTCATTTTTCATTTAGATTCAAAAAATGACTTAATCCAAAAAAACACTTAATAAAACAACACTGCGACCTTGGTCGCTATACATGTTAATATAGAGGAAACACTTACTTAACGTACTGCGACCTAAGTCGCAGTCCATGTAATGCAACCCTAGATTGTAGTTGCTGGCCATCTTTATCAATAACAACACTGCGACCTTGGTCGCAATTAACAATATACACTGCGACCAAAGTCTCTGACTAAGGTCGCAGTTTAAATTTACACTGCGACCAAAGTCTCCGACTAAGGTCGCAGTTTAAATTTACACTGCGACCAAAGTCTCTGACTAAGATCAAAGTTTAAATTAAACTATAAAGTAGAATTTTATCGCAGGCTGAAAAAAATTGATCTGAAAAGATTTTATATTTTCAGAAAAAAATTTATCGCAGGCTGAAAAGGAGAAACTAGATCTTTCAAAAAAGAGTTAGGAAATAGGGCGAAAAGTAATTTATATACAATAACCTAAATCGTATAAAGAGCGGCAAAAAAGGGGGAAAAATAATAATAAACAATAAGGAAAGTTATCGAAAAGGGGTATTTGGTAATTTAACTTCTTCCTAAAAGCGGACCGCAAGTCAGTGAGGTAACAAATTGAGCCACGTCGCCGCAGGCTGAGAGAGTACTCTTAGCCCGCGGGCTGATATACATTTTTCTCATAATATATATATATATATATATATATATATATATAATATATATAATATATATATATATATATATATATATATATGACAGTTTGTTGAAAGTATTAAAGTTCGTGGTAGTGTTTTTTTCCCTAAAATTTACGGTATTATTTTCTGTTAACAGGCACGTAGTTCAATATATCTGGATCTCCAATGAGGCATGTGATTCATTATATCTGTACTTTTATATATATGCATGTGGTTCATTGTATCTAGACATGCATAGTTTCCATATTCCATACACACATATATAGACGTGTTTCCATCCAAAAGGATTTGAGGTCGAATCTTTCCCACTCAAATTCGACTCTCCGACATATGAATACAAGATCCACTATGTTAAAGTTGATCTATATTATTTCAAGTATCTATAAAACAAAAATCAAGTGTTTTGAATACTTTTTTCTCATCTATTAAGTAGGGAAAAAACGAATGACTTAAATAGTGAGTTGGTTAGATTAACGGTGTAGAATACTTAAAATCTAACAAAAATTGTTTTGTAGAGGTTTTTAAATATTTAGATCATAATAAATGGCCGTATCGAGAATTTGTATGTCTAAAGACGTAGATCTAACCAACTCACTACTTTCAGTCGTCCATTTTGCGCCTCCACCCTATGCAGGCGCTACGCTATCTCGTCCCGATCTCGATCACTAAGGCGCAGACCTCTTGTCAGTTACGCGTAGTCTTGTCCAATGTCTCGGTGTTTGATTCATCATGAGTTTAAAAGAGATGTTAACATGCATGTGATTCATTGTATCTTGATCTCTTATGAGGCATATGGTTTATTATATCTGCGCATCCTGTATACAGGCATGTGGTTCATTATATTTAGACGTGCATAGTTTCCTTATTTTTCTATCCACATGCTTATATATATATATATATATATATATATATATATATATATATATATATATATATATATATATATATAGAAATGTATATCAGCCGACGGCTGAGAGACCCTCTCAGCCTGCAGTGATGTGGCACATTATTAGCCACACTAGAAAGGACGCCCCGCCTATTGAAACAGTTGAAATTACTAAATACCCCTGCGGTGATGTGTCACAATTATCTTTAATAACTGCGACCAAACTGTCACCAATTTTATCAAATCACGAAACTAATTTGAATGCTTCTTTATTAATTTTTTGTTATCTGATTTGAAATTTACTGATTTTTAATATAGTCGCAGTTTACTTTTTTTCGCATGTAATGTATAAATTATTATTATTTTTTTAAACTGCCACCATTTTTATCAAATCACGACACTAATTTGAATGCTTCTTTATAATTTTTTGTTATCTGATTTGAAATTTACTGATTTTTTAATATAGTCGCAGTTTACTTTTTTTCACATATAATGTATAAATTATTATTTTTTTTTAAACTGCCACCAATTTTTATCAAATCACGAAACTAATTTGAATGCTTCTTTATTATTTTTTTTGTTATCTGATTTGAAATTTACTGATTTTTAATATAGTCGCAGTTTACTTTTTTCGCATGTAATGTATAATTATTATTTTTTACATATTGAATTCGGACAAGGACTGCGACTATGATCGCAGTGCTTAACGAGAGCAAGTCGTGGACGTTTTTTTTACTTGGTTAAATGTAATAACTGTGACTAATAACTGATAGAATAATCGCAGTTTACGTATTATTTTATATATTTGTTCTTCAATGTGACTGTTGTCTGAGCCGCCTATGAACTATTAAATTATTTTTTACATATAGCATGCGATCAAGGACTGCGACTGTGGTCGCAGTACTCACGACATCATTTTTTTTGGATAATTTTTTTTGCTAAGTTAAATGTAATAACGGTGACTAAGGACTGATACTATAGTCGCAGTTTACGTATGGTTTTATATGTTTGCTCTTCACTGTAACTGTTGTCTAAGCCACCTATAAACTACGAAATTTTTTTTACTTATTGCATGCGAAGTAGGACTGCGACTATGGTCGCAGTGTTTAAGAATAGCAGTCGCAGTTTTCTAATTTGTGATATACCATGAAATATACAGTAAAATATACTGATTTGAGAGGATTGCGATCATGTTCGCAGTATTATCTGTTTATATAGTTTAATTTTGGACAGCGACCATGGTCGCAGTTTCATATGTAATTATTATATGAGTACTGCGACCATTATCGCAGATAAAATGCAGAAATAATAACTATACGGCATACTTTATATGTATTTTAAAAATATGAAAGATTTTTTACAGATAGAAGTAAATTTTATTTATAACATAATTTGGTCAGAAAGAGACCTTACAAAAAAAGAGCATTAAAAGCTGCTAACAGAAGACAAAATAACGTTGAATATCAGAAGATCAGGAAATCCTAATCCTCGTCGTCATCACCATCATAAGCAGATTCGTCGTCTTCATTCTCCTCGTCTTCCTGTTCATCACTTATTTCCTCATCATCTTCCTGTTTTTGAGGGTTTTTTGTTCATCGATAAACTCCTAGAATGGATCGTCTCTATCAAGCTCTTCCTCCGATCCGTGTCGAGAAAGCGAGCCTCCAGCATCAGAGTACATGCTTTCATCAAGCATGTCTCTGTCAAGTGGCTGAGGAATAATTTCCTCCTCACTAACCCACATGAAAACTTCATCATCCTCATGAAGAGGAGGATCAGTTAAAATATTATTTGATGTAGTGATATAGTCAAAAGGAGTGAAGTCCAGACTGGTATCAGATTCACTAGAATACCCTGAAGAAAGAGGACCGGGGGGGAATGATTGAAGTTGAAATCTGAGTGTGCAGAGGAAGAAGATGGGGAAGACATGATTCAAGAATGAATTGTTTTCTGAAAGTTTTTGAAATCAAATTGAAAAGGAAGAGCAAAAATATAGTTTTTAGATATGAGATAATATATTAGTTACAAGCACTATATAAAGGTAAAGAATGTGAAAGAATATGAATAGTAATAATAATTGTTATAGGTGACGGTTGAGTATGGGAAGAAGTAAAAAAAATTAAATATTTAATTGAAGAGTTATGGCGGGAGAATCCGAAGAGTTCCTTTTTTCCAGAGGTTTACTACGTGAAGTACAAATTAACTTTTTATAAAATGTTTTCCCTATATCTTTAGATTACGTATGGTGCTCATCTTTCCTTTATCGAGATTAATATTAGTGCATCTCTTTTTTCGAGACTGTTGTTGTATCACGGTAGATAGAATATTAATTACTTCATTTAATTCAGTGTAATTAATATAGTATTTTTATAAGATGTGATATACGCGAAGTGATCTCAGGGTCGCAGTGCTAATCTACTTTGTAAACTTATAAAAAATCTGTACATAAGGCATGCGAAAAAGGATTGCGACTTTGGTTGCAGTGCTGAAAAAAGATTGCGACCTTGGTCGCTGTTCTGAACGAGGTCGCAGTGCTGAACGATAGCATGTTTCGTCTGTTATTTTTATGGGAATAAGGAATGCGACTATGGTCGCAGACGTGATATAAAAAAGTTTTTGCTATACTATGACTGCGACTAGTGCCGCAGTCGTCATATAAAATTGAAAGTTATATTGTATTAATTCTGCGACGATGGTCACAATGTTCGAAAGTTTTATTATACTATGACTGCGAATACGATCGCAGACTTTGTAAAATGGTAAGAATTCTGTTACATAAGGCATGTGAAAAAAGACAGCATCTGTCTTCGGAGTGCTGAACGATATCATGTTTCGTCTGTAGAGGAATTAAGAATTTTATAACTGTAGATATATTCAGATGAAAATTCTGTAGGTAAATTTTATTTGTGGATGAGTTTATGCTAGTTTAGAAGTAAAAAAGGGGTATTTTTGTCAATTTATTTCACGATTGTTTAGGCGGGATTTTTTGATTTTTTTTGGCGCCTACACTCTGCGGCCGATATGTGGCATATATTCAGCCACGTCACCGCCGGCTGAGAGAGTGAAACTCTCTCAGCCGTCGGCTGAGGTACAGTAACCCCATATATATATATATATATATATATATATATATATATATATATATATATATATATATATATATATATATATGAGAGAAATGTAAATCAGCTGACACAGGAGGCAACTCCTCCTATGTCGCACTCAAAAATCATATTTCCCAAATGAATTTTAAAGATCCGATCACACATTATTATCTTCATATTCTATGATATATACATATAAAAAATCTAGTGATTTGAAGTTTGTTTACTACATTTTTTTTGGGTTCAAACATTAACGGTTTTTAACAATAGAACAAAATAGAACGTTTAGATCAATGAGTAAATGATCTTCAAATCACTTGATTTTTATATGTGTATATCTTAGAATATGAAGATGATAATGTACGGTCGGATCTTGAAAATTCATTTGGGAAATATGATTTTGAGTGCGATATAGGACGAATTTGCCTCCTGTGTCAGCTGATTTACATTTCTCTCTCTCTCTCTCTCTCTCTCTCTATATATATATATATATATATATATATATATATATATATATATATATATATATATATATATATATATATATATATGGGCTATCTGTACCTCAGCCTGCGGGCTGAGAGAGTTTCTCAGCCTGCGGGACGTGGCTGAATATAGGCCACACATCGGTCGCAGAGTGTGGGCGCCACAAAAAATCAAAAAATCCCGCCTAAACAATCGTGAATCAAAATGACAAAAATACCCCTTTTAAATGACGACTGCGACTTCTAGCATTCAAAAGTAAAAAAATATTCACCTTTATATAATGCTTGTTACTAGTATATTATCTCATACCTAAAAACTATATTTTTACTCAATCATCCGTAGTTCCCCCACCGATCCTACTACGGATGCAATTTATGGTCGCAGTTAATCATTTATCAGTTCCCAATGCGACTTTGGTCGCAATAATTACTGTTTTGGAGTTCAAAGTAATTTAAAGTTATAGTGTATTAACTTTTAAACTGTTTTGGATAACTGAACAGTCACCTAGGAAGTATACAATTTTTGGGAAAAGATAGAAAATATATTTGAGAGATATTCACGTGGTCAAAGAGCTTAAACTTTTGGAATTCCGGGATAAAAGTATATAAAGGGTCATGAGCAAAGGATTAAAAACATACTAAGTTATTTTTGCTCAAACTAGTTACTCTTAACTGTTCTGAAAATAAGTTCAAAAAATGTCTTCACCATCACCACCATCTTCACCGGAAAGAAGCCAATACATTCAAACAATGTCTTCACCATCACCACCGTCTTCACCGGAAAGAAACCAATCATCAAATGATGATTTTATGTTTAGTTCTGAAACAATGTCTCGCTACGAGTCAGAATCTGAGATTGATACAGACGACCCTTTCTGGGAGTTCATTGATGAACCAAAACACAAAAATGACCGTAGTATTAATCAACAACATAACTGCGACCTTGGTCGCAGTTGGTGGTATTTATAAATAATCAACAACAACACTGCGACTTTGGTCGCAGTTGATGGCCGCAGTCTTAAAAATAAAAATCTGCAACCTTGGTCACGATTTTTTGGTCGCAATGTCGACCCTGGTCGCAGTTGTTTCTGTTTGCACTGTAGTCTTATGTGACCTTGGTCGCAGTGTGGTCTCTGGTCCAAATTGTTTTGTTTGCAATGCATGACTGCGACCAAAGGTCGTAGTTTATTAAAAAACAAATATGCTTTTTATTTATTTTCACGAATTTATCTCCAGGCATGTGAAAAATGATACAAAAACGATCTCTTATACAATAAGATTGAGTGTTACAATATAGCAGTAGAAAGAAAACTAAACATCAAAAAGAACCATTGTTGACTAAGAGCAGTGTTGTTATTGAGGTCTTTTTATTTATGTCCACGCATTTATCTCCAGGCATGTGAAAATGATACAAAACGCTCTCTTATACAATAAGATTGAGTGTTACAATATAGCAGTACAAAGAAGACTAAACATCAAAACAACCAAGAAGACTAAACATCAAAAGAGCCCTTGTTGAATAAGAGCAGTGGTGTTATTGACGTCCCCGTGTATTAAAAAACTGTGGACGTCGAGGACCATGACTTCTTCCCTTGTGGACGAATATCGATCAAGTTCACCGGCCAAAATATTCTCCCAAAGGCCCAGCGAACTTGAAAAAGGACAATCAAGCTCTGGGTCTTCTTCGTGCATAGGGTCATCTTCATCCATGGAGGCAGGCCCCTGTTAGAGACTCTGAAGAAGGCTGAAATTCTCAGAGCAATTGCTCTCAAATGAACACAGTCTAATTATGGGCTGTTAAAGGGAGAGGGTGAGCCCTATTTATGGGCAGCCCATAATAACAGCTTCGGGAAACAGCGAATGGTGCGGGTTCATCAACGTAGACTTGACGTTAAAAAGATCTCATAAAATCTTTATGACAGGTCGCGTCTCACGGAGTGAGTCCAAGTCGCATCAGACAACAGACAACTTTTCATTGGTCGCAGTTAATAATTATATTACTTCACCTTATAAATTTTTAAAATGAAAGGTTGCGACATTGGTTGCAGTTGCTGGACGCAGACTTAATAAATACACTGCGACCTTGGTCGCAGTTTCTGTACTTTAGTCTTAATCAACAACAACACTGCTACCTTGGTCGCAGTTTCTGACCGTAGTATTAATAAAAAAAAATGCGACCTTGATCGCAGTTGTTGGTGTTTAGTCTTAATAAAATACACACCGACCTTGGTCGAAGTTGCTGGTCTTTACTCTTAATCAACAACATCACTGCGACCTTGGTCGCAGTTGGTGGTCTTTACTGCGACTTTGGTCGCAGTTGATGGCCGCAGTCTTAAAAAAATAATCTCCAATCTTGGTCGCTATTGCTCGTTTTTAGTCTTAATCAACAACAACACTGCGACGGTGTGACACGTTACCCCAACAGTTGCTTAGTCGCAGTCTTTGGTCGCAGTGTCGACACTGGTCACAGTAGTTACTGTTTGCAATGTATCTTATGCGACCTTGGTCGCAGTGTCATCTATGGTCATAGTTGTTTTGTTTGCAATGCATGGCTGCGAAAAAGTTCGTATTTTATTAATAAAAACAAATATGCTTTTTATTTATGTCCAGGCATTTATCTCCAGGAATGTGCAAATGATACAAAACGATCTCTTATACAATAAGATTGAAGTGTTACAAATACAGCAGTACAAAAGAAGACTAAAACATCAAAAAAATCCCTTGTTGACTAAGAGCAATCTTCTTCTTGAGCTCTGGTGGCAGCAGAATCAATAAGATTGAGTGTTACAAAGAAGACTAAACATCAAAGTAGCCAAGAAGATTAAACATCAAAAAATCCCTTGTTGACTAAGAGAAATCTTCTTCTTGAGGTCTGGTGGCAGCAGAATCAATAAGATTGAGTGTTACAAAGAACACTAAACATCAAAGTATCCAATAAGACAAAACATCAGAAGAGCCAAGAAGAGCCCTTGTTGACTACTAAGAGCAATCTTCTCCTGGAGGTCTGGTGGCAGCAGAAGAAACTTTCGTTTATGAACATCTCTTCACCAGAAGGTTATCCAGTGAGCATGGAGTTTCCTCGATGTCACTTCTGGGGTAAGAGAGGAGGTTTTGAGACCTCACAGGGAATGCTACCCACCACTATATCCACCACATCCCCCGCCGCCATACCCACTCTGACCATCCGTCACCAGCAAGCTTGACTGGTGCGTCAAGTGAGAACAGATCTCGGTGAGGATTAAGTCCTCGTCAGGGATCATGACTTCTTCCCTGTGAACGACGAGGACCATGACTTCTTCCCGTGTGGACGATGAGGTCTATGACTTCTTACCTTGTGGACGAACATCGATCAAGTTCGTCAATAGGGTCATCTTCATCCATGGAGGCAGGCCCCTGTTAGAGACTCTGAAGAAGACGGAAATTCTCAGAGCAATTGCTCTCGAAAGAAAACAGTATAATTATGGACTGTTAAAGGGAGAGCGTGAGCCCTATTTATAGGCAGCCCATAATAACCATAATTAATGGTTCATTAATCAGAATCGTCGGCATTAATGGTCTCCAACCGCCAGCGCCGGTTTGAAAATAAAAGACATTAACGCCTAAACCCAATGAAGAACCGACACGTAGACAAACCGCTTCGGGAAACAACGAATGACGCGTAGACCAAAGTCGCAGTCCACGTAATGCAACCCTAGATTGCAGTTGCTGGCCATCTTTATCAATAACAACACTGCGACCTTGGTCGCATTTAACCATGTACACTGCGACAAAAAGACTTTGGCTAAGGTCGCAGTTTAAATGTACAATGCGAGCAAAGACTCTGACTACATTATATTTAAAAAAAATAATTACTTAACGTACTGCGACCAAAGTCGCAGTCCATTTAATGCAACCCTAGATTGCAGTTGCGGCCATCTTTATCAATAACAACACTGCGACCTTGGTCGCATTTCACCATGTACACTGCGATGAAAGACTTTGACTAAGGTCGCAGTTTAAATGTACAATGCGACCAAGACTCTGACTACATTATATACAAAAAAAATTAAACTATAAAGTAGAATTTTATCGCAGGCTGAAAACAATGATCTGAAAAGATTTTATATTTTCAAAAAAAATTTATCCCAGGCTGAAAAGGAGAAACTACATCTTTCAAAAAAGAGGTAAAGAAATAAGGCGAAAAGTAATTTATATTCTATAAAGAGCGGCAAAATAAAAGGGGGGAAAAATAATAATAAAAAATAAGGAAAAGTTATCATAAGGGGTATTTGGTAATTTAACTTCTACCTAAAAGCAGACCGCAAGTCAGTGAGGTGACAAATCGAGCCACGTCACCGCAGGCTGAGAGAGTACTCTCAGCCCGCGGGCTGATATACATTTTCTCATATATATATATATATATATATATATATATATATATATATATATATATATATATATATATATATATATATATATTGACGTAACTTAGTGAATAATATATTGAAATTTTCTCTTTTCTAAATTGTCATTTTCAAAACAACTGAAAATTCATGATATTTTAGTAAATTTTAGCCACGGTTTTAAAATCTATTTTAATAATTATTTCAATTCCCTTTTGCTCGGCAACAAGGTCAAGCCGAGCAACCAGCCTAGGTCTATTTCCATGCTAATTTTTTGGCCTAAAAACAAAAACTAAGTGACTGCCTTCGTCTGATCTCACTGATTACTACTGGCCCTCGTGACCTCGTCTCTACTTAGAAAGCAAACTCGAGATTGTTGACACCCTAAAAAGACAAAACTCTCAGATTTCTCTTCAACCGGTCTGAACGATGTCTAATGATCAGCACAATTTTATATCATTTTTATACTCCTAATTATCTATTATTTGTATATAAATAATGCTACTCGAGTATATTTGATTATATTTTGCAGGGAACAGGTAAAAGGAAAAAAAAGAATCCGGTTACTTTCAGCAATAAAATCACGCAATTTGTAAAAGATTGAGGGTTGCTTTCCAAATATGTTGCAGTGTTTTGGCCATAAGTTTAGGTACAGGACTCTGAAAGAGGTCATTCAAGATGTCTATGAAAAGAGAATTTAAATATCTACAACTTTTCTGTTGATAATTTTTGCTGATTCGAATGTTTGAATACCCGTATTGGCCATTTATAGAATCAGCCTGAGTCAAAACTGAATTAATATGTAAATATTTTTATCTGAGGGGCTTTTCTGTAAATATTCCTTATTATATAAGGAATAGAGAGGGTTGCTGGATGGAGGCGGCCTAGGTTTTATTTTAGTTTTATTTATTTTATTTTTATTTTTTTTCTTTGGAGTGATTAAGGAGTGATGAGATTTGTTTAGGTTTTAATTAATGAAGAATTACTCTTTGTTATCTTTTATTTGACTTGGTTTTTGTGCCATGAAGGCCGCACCTGCTCTGGTTGGTATTGTGTCCGCAGACTTTGCCTTGGCCGAAACTTGGTTAACATAAAAAAAAAAAAAAAAAATTTCTTCGCTGTACTTTGATTCACAGTTGCTATATTTTATCCTTTTTCGTTTTAATCCTTGAAGCATTGGTCATGTGTTTTAATTGGTGCTTCGATTTGCGTGCACGGGAACAAACATGTCCTGTAGCAATGATGTGGGTCCACGCTCGTGGGCCCTGTAATGGCGGCATCTCCATGCAAGGTAAGTATTTTATTTTATTTTTTAATTAGTTTAATTTGATTAGTTTAATTAATTAATATTTATAATTAATTATTTAATAAAATTTAGATAATTTTAAACTGATTTAATTGTATTAACTAGTTTAGTTCATTGTTAGTTGTATCATGCATAGTTAATTTCCCGTAAGTATTTAGGGGAGTTGAACCTAACCTAAATTCATGTGATCATCAGTTGGTCTCCTATTTAGAATTGTTGCACACACCAATTGACCAATAACTTTTAGGAGATTATTTTAGAGTCACTAGTTATTTGACAAGGTATGTATCAATAATCAATGGTCCATGCTTAGGGTTTTACTGCTTTTTCTACTTTTAATTTGTTTTGTCATTTTATTTACCTTTGATGGACCATGTGATGCAGATAATACCATGTGCTTAGAACTAGTGTTCAGACTTAGTTTGCCTATTAGAAGTAGAAATTTAGTAAGTGACAATAAACTGGTATGGAGACTGAAATTGACCACTTGATGCTACTAGCTTAGGGGATTCAACCCTAGATACTTGACTTTACCTTATATTAATACATAGTTCAGAACAAACTCCACAAAACCTTTGATCAATTCGTCTGGAAGTGTTGAAACCAAAAGAACCACCTGTTCCTGTGGATCGACCTTCAAGTGCTACATCGAACGACCGTGCACTTGCGGTATTTTAAAACGAGGAGACAGAATCTCCCAACAATTTTTGGCGCCGTTGCCGGGGACACGGTGTTCTATCTTTAGTTTTGACACCTATACCGGATTGTTAAAAAAAAAATTCAAAAATTCAAAAATTCAAACAAATAAAAATTCAAAAAAAAAAAAACAAATTTAAAAAAATTTAAAAAAAATCCTTTCCCTATGGCCTATCCAAATTCATTTGGTTACGATCCATTTATAGGCCAGACCCTCCTTTCCATCCACCAAGCTCTCTTTCTGACTTTAATGAATACATCCATCCCACGAACTACTCATTTCTTCATACCATCCTATAAGTTTCCATCACTGTAAAGATCCAAATCATTCTTCTTAACAGTATCATTCGATAGGGTATTCGTTGGGACCAGGTCAAAATCAATTCCACACATTTCAAGGACCTACGAACGAACCTTATCCATCAAACTTCAATTCGGAGGGTTGGAATTGTCCTCAATTTTCATGGGACCAATCATATCAAAATTCTCAAACTAATTGGTCCTACATTGAACCACCACCTCCGTATCTGGGATTTAACAATGAGCATGAAGAAAGCACATTAGAAAGAGTTTTAAAGCTATGCAGCAGACTATAGTCGAAACCAATCAGCAGTTAATTGAGGCATGTGCTCACATGGATAAGATAATGACTCATCTCAATCAACTATTTCAACCACAAGTCCAGATTAAGTTCAAGAGTTCCATCAACTTTCGCAAATTGAGTTCAATGGCAATCAGGTGGATAAAGAACCAACACTAGAGGAAGCTTTTGAAACTTTCAAGCAAACTTCAAAGTAAGTGCTCTATGACACTAGAGACTGCTTAAACAGGCCAGCAAATGAGTTGGTTAGTGAGCAAGAGAAGGATCCCTTTTCTAGTCAACTAGTTCATGAGCCAACACCGACTCGACCCATGTCCATTCAAGAGCACATCAACTTTCATAAAATGAATAAAGGCCAAACTGTTAGACCCGAAGAGCAAATCGTTAGCCATAGTGACATGTCTAATCATTCCATCGAGATGCCTTCGAGTCACCATTATTTCATCTTAATCAATTTGAAGAGCTTGAACATGAGAAGCCTGTTGAGGAAGTTGTGAAGGTCCATGAGGTGTACAAATGTGATAATGATCCTCAGTGTCTGGATGAAGTGATTAGAAATTATTTGGCTACACATACAACTCATGTGGAGCCAGTTGAATCTTATTGTGAAGAGGAATGTGACAATGATGAATTTTTACTTCAAAAGAAATTTGAGGATAAATTTTCTAAGTTCTGTGAAAAGACAAGTGTTGGGGAGCGAAAAATTGCATCCACTCATATGGAGAAAATGGAGCACACTGATCAAAATTGTGAGGATGCCTACATGGATAATGAGCCTTTGTTCTTGATGAGCTTTTTGTTGAAGAGTGGGATCACAATGATGAGAAAACATGTGTTGAGGATCTTGAGTTTAGAGTTCCCTTTGAGAAAACAAAACTCGATTTGAGTATCTTCACTTTCGATGAGCCAACCAATGATCATACTTTTCAAAACTTGATTCAAGAATCTCTAATTAATCAAAGCTCTGAAAACCTATTTGAAGACGAACTCATATATTTGAATGAATCGGTTAGAGATGCTTTGGTTAGTTACACACCTCCAAAGAAAATTGTTGATTTAAGTTTTGAGGTGATGTTTGAGGATGAGCTTAAATTTGTAGGCAATCATATTGTGGACACTCCAATTATATTGTGTGAAAATGATGAATTTGTGAGGAAGTATGGGAAGAAGAGAAAGAGGAGATGGAGGAAAGTAATGAACAAGCTGGAGAGGATGAAATTAAAGATGACAAAAAGATTAACCTCTCCACTTTGTCCATTAAAGAGAACCCATTGGAATGATGGGAAGCGAGCTCGAGGGAATAGACTAGAAAGATCTAGGTGTGGGGGAGTTGTGAAATTGTACATATGTAAATATTTGTTTTATTTTATTTTTTTCTTCTTTTAGTTGTTGAGTCTTTTTATTTCTCTTTTAGTTAGTTGTGTCAGTTTTAGTGAGTCTTTATTTCTCTTTCTCTAACATATGTACCAAGTTTATTACAAGTGATACAGGATAAGTAAGGAGGCATCCACCACAAATAGAGAGCATTTTTGTTGTTTCGACAGCTGAGTTCTCTAGTGCACTGTGAGTATGTCTAATCTAGCATACTGTTTATATTTCTATATCTTGTATGCTTGGATTGCATGGTCATCATGATTGTGTGCATGTTTTGGATGTGTAAATTACATGCTACATTATTTTTATCTCTGTATTCACTTGTGTGTATGAGGACATGACACAGTTTAGGTGCGGGGGGAGATTCACATTTTTTTTCCTTTTAGAAGTCTTTTTTTATTTATTTTGTTTTGCTTTTAGATTTTTTTCCCTTTCTTTATCTTTATTTTCTTTAGGAGTCTTTAAAAAAATGAAAAAAAAAGAAAAAAGAAAAAAAAAGTTGAAAATTTTCTGCAAATGATTAGCTAGTATGTGAGTGATTTAGTATCATGAGTGAATTTAAGGGTAAGATCAAGATGAAAGAGTTATAAAGTCTTAAAATAAAGATTAGAATCTAAAATGGACATACCATCTAAACTTAGTCTAAGTGATTATGTACCCAACAGCATTTACACTATTAGTTTATAGGCTTGGGACATTGATTACAACTAAAAAAAAGATTTATTATATAGTAAAATAAATATTAATAAGTCTTGTCTTGTGGCCTCAGTTGCTTGAGTAATTAAGTCTGTATGAGTGTTTTTACACTTATTGCCCTAAGACCATCTGGTTGGGAGCACTGGCCCAAAGCTCGCTATATGGGTAGCTGAGAAAGCCTAATAGGATAAGACGCTATAAAAATATAATAATTTTGATTATCAATTAGCTAAGTACCTTGGCCTCAGGAAGCCTCGGTATCTACGCGAAAGATAGAAAAAAAATCTTAAAAAAAAAGGAAAAAGAAGAGATTTTTTTTTGTTATCATAAAAAAAATATGAAAGTTGTAATTAAATATTCCCAAGCTTAAAAACTACATCACGATCACGGGGTACATAGGATCTGAAACTTAGGACAGGTGGTGTAAAGTTTTGGATTTGAGACTTTATTTTATAGCCAATATGATATCTTGAATTAAGGTTTACTTGAAAATGAAACTCATGGAAATTGATGATCTTGTTAGCTAGTTAACTAAAAAAAAGTGATTTGTTTTATTTTCTTGATTTTGGTTATCCTTATTTTACTTTTATTATTTCTTAATCTCTAACTTTCTTGGATTTGTGGGTGTAATCCACTGAAAACCCTCACGAGACAAAACTCGTCCTCTAGGGGTAACTTAGGGGTTTAACGGCTTGTTGCACATGCTAAGTGCAATCGTGATTCCTACGAAAGTGAGTTAGGATAGTTTAGTTTTTCTTTTTATTAGTTTTGCTCGATGACTAGCAAAAGATAGGTGTGGGGATATTTGATCAGCACAATTTTATATCATTTTTATACTCCTAATTATCTATTATTTGTATATAAATAATGCTACTCGGATATATTTGATTATTTTTTGCAGGGAACAGGTAAAAGGAAAAAAAAGAATTCGGTTACTTTCAGCAATAAAATCACGCAATTTGTAAAAGATTGAGGGTTGCTTTCCAAATATGTTGCAGTGTTTGGCCATAAGTTTAGGTACAGGACTCTGAAAGAGGTCATTCAAGATGTTTACGGAAAAAGAATTCGAAGATCTACAACTTTACTGTTGATAATTTTTGCTGATTCGAATGTTTGAATGCCCGTATTGGCCATTTATAGAATCAGCCTGAGTCAAAAATGAATTAATATGTAATATTTTTTTTCTGAGGGGCTTTTCTGTAAATATTCCTTATTATATAAGGAATAGAGAGGGTTGCTGTATGGAGGCGCCTAGGTTTTGTTTTAGTTTATTTATTTTTAATTTTTTTCTTTGGAGTGATTAAGGAGTGATGAGATTTGTTTAGGTTTTAATTAATGGAGAATTACTCTTTGTTATCTTTATTGACTTGGTTTTTGTGCCATGAAGGCTCACCTGCTCTGGTTGGTATTGTGTCCGCAGACCTTGCCTTGGCCTAAATTTGGTTAACAAAAAAAAAAAATAAAAAAATTTCTTCGCTGTACTTTGATTCACAGTTGTTACATTTTATCCTTTTTCGTTTTAATCCTTGAAGCATTGGTCATGTGTTTTAATTGGTGATTCGATTTGCGTGCACGGGAACAAACATGTCCTGTAACAATGATGTGGATGGGTCCACGCTCGTGGGCCCTGTAATGGCGGCATCTCCCTGCAAGGTAAGTATTTTATTTATTTTTTAATTAGTTTAATTTGATTAGTTTAATTAATTAATATTTATAATTAATTATTTAATAAAATTTAGATAATTTAAACTGATTTAATTGTATTAACTAGTTAGTTCATTGTTAGTTGTATCATGCATAGTTAATTTCCCGCAAGTATTTAGGGGAAATGAACCTAACCTAAATTCATGTGATCATCAATTGGTCTTCTATTTAGAACTGTTGCACACACCAATTGAACTATAACTTTTAGGAGATTAAAGTCACTAGTTATTTGACAAGGTATGTATCAATAATCAATGGTCCATGCTTAGAGGTTTTACTACTTTTTCTGCTTTTAATTTGTTTTGTCATTTTATTTACTTTGATGAACCATGTGATGCAGATAATACCATGTGCAATATACTTGCTTCGCCTCTTCGTATTTGTGCCATGAAGAATGTCATGAAAATATTTTTATTGTGATAGAATGAGATAGAGAGACGAAGCACCTCAATGCTACCTTATTATTAATGATGGTAGAAGTTGAATAATAGAGATGTAAACCAGCTTAGCTCTCTTGTATTACCCCCAAAAAAAAACACATTTTAGTGGTCAAAATTTGATCACGGCCATGATAATAACATGTGTCCAAGCTATCAAGAGTTTTTCTTGAGGCATCCACAAGTCCCTGAACCTATCTCGGATACTCCGCCTCTCTGGTCTTCTCGGGGCTACCTGGTTCCGAAAACACCCAAATACAGAACCATATCCACCACTCTGAAAACTTTATCACTCCGAAACCTTTCACAGCCAAAGTCTCCAACTCTAACTCTGAGGCTCTCAAAAACATCCCATTAAAATTTTGTCTGTCGCTACACAACACCATTCTCCCCACGTTGAAGACGTGTAACACCCCCTTACATTAAAGCAGGCAATTGTACATGGTAGCAGATTCCCAAGCACACAATTCCGACTAATCAGCGTCAGTGATTGCGCACGTGTAAATAATGCAATTACAACCATCCGTCAATTTCACCTCCACGCCAGCATCCATGTCAGATAAATGATCTTTCTTCTCCTATGAGAGGGATGATCGATCGCTTCCCTAGTCCCTCAGAGCATACACACACCCACTACAACATTACTGAAAGTTTTTCTATTTCAGTCCACCATTCCACAGCACTAGCTGTTTCCTATGCTAGAGTCCATCCAATGTACTGGAAGTTTCCCTATTCCAGTTCGTCACTACACATCGATAATTATCCTCTGCTTGGTCCACCAATCTTTTCATTCCGACTAGTGATTCTCATGCCAGAGGGTCTTAGGTCGGCATTATACCGATACTCCTAACCTGAAAATTTTCTTTCATGTGTGCTCTGATAGGTAACATCCCGAGGAGCGTCCAAACTTCGCTTGTGGTGGGTCAATCCACGGTGAGCCAATTTTTATCCACCGCACACCTCATTGCTAATGAAATAATATAAATGTCGAAGATTCTTAAATTCAAACTCCACCAATGACCAGGAACGTTTATGAAAAATAGCTGGTGTATACCTTGTAATTAAAATATCATTTATATAAATAAGCGAATAGATTGAAATACCTCCCAAAGAATATGTGAGTAAAGAGTTATCATTAGAACTATAAAAATTAAAACTAATAAAGAAGAATGAGAGCCATTAGGAAAAAAGATCTAAAAGATAATCTCTTAAAGTCATAATACAACTATTTACTTTAATGAGACAAAACATGTGGCATTGAGGTCTTTCCCCAAAAAGAATAAATGAGTCAATAAACTATTTCACTTATCTCATGTTACGAAAATGGATCATTATGTGTACCTTGTTAACTTTGAAGGCTCAAAAAGTTAATGTTAAAAAGGAACAAACTTGGAGCAAACTTTTTTTTATTATTCTTCTTGGTGACAGCAGAGCTCAATATTACAAGACTTTGATAAAATAATCATATGCTACATGTTATTTTTCAAATAATATTGAGTCTACTCTCATGAAATTCAAAGGATCCATCCTTGACCTCAAGTTGCAGTTGCTTGAGAATTATTGTTGTAGCTTTGATTCACCCAAATCAAGACGTTCAAAAGGGAGACTGTTCATCAAAGTTGATGAGAGAGAAAATCAAAAAACACTTTTTTTGATAGGGTTCACAAAGCGTGTTTTTATTTTTATTTTTGTTTTCTCTCCCTCGCATCGGGCCGTCCATCAATGGGGTTCACAGAGCGCATTTTTATTTTTTACTTTTATTTTTTCTCTCCCGCATCGAGCCGTCCATCAACTCTTTGATGGATGGCCCCGTGCGCGCGAAGGACCAAATGGAGCTAATCCGTTTCCCGTTCAAAAGTTGTTTTTCATTTTTAGAGTAAACGATGATGAATGAATAAGATCCTCTCATGTTTCATTAATAAGTATTTAATAAAAATATCCTGAAAATTACATAATAAAGACCAAATATTCCCCAAAGCAAATAAAGATCATGTGCGCACGCAAGTGCCAGAGGACCACAGGCATTGGGGAACTTCTGACTTTCTTATGTTCAGCATGCTTCATGTTCACATGTATTTTGTGACGTTCAAAAGTTGCTTCTTCCACCAATTCCATTTACATTTACGGCCATCCCAAGCTTAAAAAGACAAACACAAACCAAACGTGACGCGTATGACCAAAGTTGTTGAAACAAAAAGGATCAAATTTTGCCCCAACGGTTACAGTCATAAAGTCCCTTGTCATCACCCAAAAGGAGTTGAATTTCAAATTCAGCTCGTGTCACTGTTTATGGCCGTTTCTCTTCAAATATCTCAAATAAAATAAAAGAAAAAAGAAAAAAAAATTATTGCAGTAACCCAAACTATGCAGCACGAATCAGTTGTCTCCCTCAATCTCCAACTCAAAATTCTAACTCTTTCAAAATTCCAGCACCAACCGCAGCCTTCACGCTCGCAAAGCCCCACCTGGCACGCTCTCCAACCTCAGAATCTCCCCCCACACAAACAGCCAATCACAACAAGCCCAATTCCCAACAATGATCCTGTAACTCAAAACTCCTTAAATGTCTCTGAAGTCCTAGACGCAACTCAAACCTCAGCTCACACACAAGCTCAAGCAATGGCCAATCGCTACTCTTTGTTCCTCTCCTCACTCATTTTGTTCCTTGTTCTAGTCCTCTCACACTCAAAGCCGCTCCCCATCAATGTGTGGCCAAAGCCACAAAAGTTTCGTGGCCAACCCCAAAGGCCACCACCTTCTCCCCTCACTTCAAGATCTTCTCCCCTCACCCTTTTCACCCCCACCTCCAATCCGCCGTCGACCGGTGCTCCCGCCTTATCCCCTCCGAACGCTATTATCCGGTCACCCCGCCATCTCTTAAACTCGCTCGCTCTCAGTCACTGGATTCGATGACAGTCTCCGTCGTCGACCTCTCCCAAGCTTTGCAACACGGTGTCGACGAGTCGTACACGCTCTCCGTTTCCTCTGGCACGGCCAATCTGACGGCCAAGACAGTCTGGGGGGCGATGCGCGGGCTCGAGACGTTCTCTCAGCTGACGTGGGGCGATCCGCCGGTGGTGGCCACCGATATATTCATTTACGACCGGCCGATTTTCCCTCACCGGGGTGTTTTGCTCGACACGTCGAGGAAACTATTACCCAAAAAAGGACATACTGAGGACTATCGATGCCATGGCAGCTAACAAGCTGAATGTGTTCCATTGGCACGTTACGGACTCGCATTCTTTCCCCATTGTGCTTCCTTCGGAGCCGGAGCTCGCCGAGAAGGGGTCGTACGGGCCGGGGATGCGGTACGCGGTGAAGGATGTGAGGGAGATTGTGGAGTACGGGTTGAGCCGGGGTGTGAGAGTGATGCCGGAGATTGATGCCCCTGGTGAGTCTTTCATGCTCTTCTTACTTGATCTTAGTCCTTGGATATGAGAATGAAACTCTTCGTAAATCATATAAATCACAGTGGGAGTGGGGCATGGGAGTCTCATGTTCAAGTCTCGATTACAAATCTGTATATCAAAAAGAAAGGGAAAAAAAAAATGATTTGATAACACTTTGATCTAGTTATTTTATACAAATCATATTATAAAATATTCTGAGCATATTTTAGATTAACGAATACTTTCTTTTTCACTTTTAGAGACTAATCTGACAACACAAATTTAAAAAATCCAAGTGTGATATGTCTACATAGGGCTAAATCTAAGATTTGTCTCTTCCTTTGAAAGGATTAGAAAATATTGTAATTCTTACTAAAAGGAATTTTACTAAATAATATTTTATTTCTGTTATTTCATAAATAAACTCTAAATGTTCCAAAATGCACATAAAAATGATCACTTTCAAAAGTTGAAATAAGCCAATATTTTGGATGGGAATCTGACTGCTACCTTCAAAACTTTGGAAGACAGCTTCACAGGGCTTTTAGAAGGAATTTTCTAACTTCTTGGAAACACCTTTTAGGGTTTCTAAAACTTCTCTTTGTGTGCACACGTGAGGGGAGAACTTCTAAAAATAATAAAAATATAAGAGTATTGGTATAAATACTATTTTGAGTATGAAATAAAATTTTTCTAGACGTTAACTTTACAATATAGTCTCGGTACACTTGATACGGCTCAAGTATTATGTTATCGTGTTGGAGATTTGTTTCGGGTGGTGCTTCGGATTTTTGTTGGATGTATGATGATCGTTTTTGTATGTTTCATTAAACACTCTATAATGAAAGGGGGGTGGAGTTCTCACCTCTTATTAGAAAAGAAAATTACAATTTATTACACCTTTGTTAACACACGAATAACTGAAATATGTACTTAATTAGATTGGAAAGTTTTTAGTAGAAGTGCTTATTGTTTCAATCACAGTCTAAAATCTCTTTGCCGAAACTTTTTTGATTTCCAGGCCACACTGGATCATGGGCCGGGGCCTATCCAGAAATCATGACATGCGCCCACAAGTTCTGGCTCCCCAACGGTCCAAACGACTGGGCCAACCGCCTCGCATCCGAGCCCGGCACCGGCCAACTCAACCCCCTCAAGCCCAAAACCTACCAAGTCGTCAACAATGTCATCCGCGACGTCGCCGCCCTCTTCCCCGAACAATTCTACCACGCCGGCGCCGACGAAATCATCCCGGGCTGCTGGAAGGACGATGCGACAATCCAGGCCTTTTTGGCCCATGGTGGAACTCTCAGCCAAGTCCTTGAGATCTTCATCAACTCAACTCACCCAGTCATTGTGTCACTCAACAAGACTGCAGTCTATTATGAGGATGTCCTATTGGACCCTCTCATAAAGGTAGACCCATCAGCTCTCCCAGCCCATACAACAATCCTTCAGACTTGGAAAAATGGGCCCAACAACACCAAGCGCGTTGTCCAGGCCGGGTATCGGGCCATCGTCTCGTCTTCGGACTTCTACTACTTGGACTGTGGCCATGGAGATTTTGTTGGCAATGACAGCAGCTATGACAATGTGAGCAGTGACTTGGGCTCGGATGGCGGGTCTTGGTGTGGGCCTTTTAAGACATGGCAGAGGGTGTACGACTATGATATAACTTATGGGCTGAGCAAGCAGGAGGCAAAGATGGTGTTGGGAGGAGAGGTGGCGTTGTGGTCGGAGCAGGCCGATGAGACGGTGCTCGACGCAAGGCTGTGGCCACGGACGTCGGCAATGGCAGAGGTGCTGTGGTCAGGGAACCGGGACCGTGCCGGGAAGAAGAGGTACGCCGAGGCCACGGACCGGTTGAACGAGTGGCGGTATCGGATGGTGGGCCGGGGAATTAGGGCTGAGCCACTGCAGCCTCTGTGGTGCATGAGGAATCCTGGAATGTGTAACTTGGTTCAGTAGCTAGGCCCATTTCAACCTTCTTCAGTTATGTGTAATCAATTTGTTCCATTGTTGGGGTTAATTACACATGCACCCTCTGTATTATAGACACTCAGCAGATACATCCATCAACTCTTTTATTAGTAGCCAGACTCCCTGATTTCATATATATATATATATATATATATATATATATATATATACTTGTATCCTTTCAAAAGGATTTGATCCCGGATCCTTCCCACTCAAATTCAACCCTCCAACATTCGAATACAAGATCCACTCCGTTGAAGTTGATCTATACTATTTCAAGTATCTATAAACTAAAAATCAAGTGTTTTAAATACTTTTTACCCATCCATCGAGTAGGGGAAAAACGGACGGCCTAAATAGTGAGTTGGTTAGTTTAACGGTGTAGAACATTTGAAATCTAACAAAAATTAGTTTATAGGGGTTTTTAAATGTTTAGATCATAATGAAATGGCCGGATCGAGAATTTGTATGTCTAAAGACATAGATCTAACCAACTCACTACTTTCGGCCGTCCATTTTGCGTCGCTTGATGGATGAGCAAAAAGTATTTAAAACACTTGATTTTTGATTTATAGATACTTGAAATAGTATATATCAACTTCAACGGAGTGGATCTTATATTCGAATGTTGGAGGGTTGAATTTGAGTGGGAAGGATCCGGGTTCAAATCCTTTTGAAAGGATACAAGTATATATATATATATATATATATATATATATATATATATATATATATATATATATATATATAGAGAGAGAGAGAGAGAGAGAGAGAGATAGACTTGTATCCTTTCAAAAGGATTTGCTCCCGGACCTTCCCACTCAAATTCAACCCTCCAACATTCGAGTACAAGATCCACTCCGTTGAAGTGATCTATACTATTTCAAGTATTTATAAACCAAAAATCAAGTGTTTTAAATACTTTTTGCCCATCCATCAAGCGACGCAAAATGGACGGCCGAAAGTAGTGAGTTGGTTAGATCTATGTCTTTAGACATACAAATTCTCGATCCGGCCATTTCATTATGATCTAAACATTTAAAACCCCTATAAACTAATTTTTGTTAGATTTCAAATGTTCTACACCGTTAAACTAGCCAACTCACTAATTAGGCCGTCCATTTTTCCCCTACTTGATGGATGGGCAAAAAGTATTTAAAACACTTGATTTTTGTTTATAGATACTTGAAATAGTATAGATCAACTTCAACGGAGTGGATCTTGTACTCGAATGTTGGAGGGTTGAATTTGAGTGGGAAGGATCCGGGATCAAATCCTTTTGAAAGGATACAAGTCTCTATATATATATATATATATATATATATATATATTATATATATATATATATATATATATATATATATATATATATATATATATTCCCCAATTGGAGTTAATTTCATAAAGAGATAGGGAAGTAATTAATATAAAAGAGTAATATTACTAAGGGTATTTAGGGAATTAAAAAATATGAAATTAATCTTATTTGAGTTTAAAAAATGAAAGCGGAGTCTGTCTGCTAATAAAAGAGTTGAGGGGTGTATTTGTTCCAGTATCTATATTACATGGGGTGTACTTGCGATTAACCCTTCTTTTTTTTTTGTCTTTTTGAAAATTTATGAAATCAATTATGACTTCATAAGAAACTTCACCTAAAATAAATTAGATGAGTTAAGGAGTTTCTTAATCTACATCAATTAATTATTAAATATTTAAAAATAATTAAAAACTTTGTTTTATTTTAATTAAAAATATTTTAAAACTTTTCAAAGACAAATAAATAAATTTAAACAAAAATACAATTTATTTTACTGGTTTCTTTTCTTTTATCTAATAAATGTATTTGAATTTTCACAATGTGCAATTGGTGCACATCTTTACAACCTGTTAATTTAATTTGTCGCTTCAACGCTGAAAAAAATTATACATAAACATGTCAACTATTTCAGGAATCAAATATGTAAGGATCAAAAGTAACAAGGTCACGGAGATTATTCTCATTGATGAGAAGGACAGTGCAGAAATTATTAAAGTGTTATTCAACCTGTACATCTTTTTATTTTTTCGTGATTTATAACATTCCATAAAATCATGTTTAGTTTTTAGTTTTGTGATTGTAATATTTCATAAAATCATGTTTACTTAAGATGTTGGAGGCAACTAACATGGGAAATGATGGTGACTATTTTACTCAAGATAAATATAGACTTGATTTCTATGAGAAGTACGAGTTCTATCTAAAGAACAGTAAGCAACCTCGAAGCACATTTCATGAAATGTAGTTCCCTGTGCATGTCAATATAAATGTAGAGAAATATTTGGGTTTCATATGAAAAATAAGGAATGCCTGCAGATCTTCCAATAAAAGCATATTGCCACCATTGTTTCCTTCGTAAAGACCGGTGCATGAAATTCATGAGATGAAAGAGGAGTGAACTATGTGTGATATGATGATGACTTGTTTTGTTTCATTGTAGAGGACGGAGTTATCTATGTTTTCCTTTGATGTTTTAAAACGTAAAAAATGAAGGGAAAAAAAACAAGAAACCGAAGTTGTGGTTTTCACTAGTCCAGAAAAATAACCTTTTAAGCCAGAATTAATAAGCCTAAAAGTTTAAAGTTGAATTGTGTGTCTTATCCTGTAACAGCTACATAGAGTTCAAATTTTAAACAGTACGCAATTTCTTGATGAATCGTGAAGAGTAGCATTTCATTTTGCAAGATCAACATAGCTCTGGCTCTCACGAGACCCAACATTTTTTTTTTTATCTTTTTTTGTAAATTTTAAGAAACTATCATGACCTTTTGAGTTTATACATCAAAATTATCCTAAATTTTTTTTATTAAAAAGAGTATCATGAACTTTTCAGAAAACTACCCTCCATCTTACCACAAGCATGCGATTTTTATTGGACAAAATTGCCCTCCATAATAGTTCTCAATATTAATTTTTCTAAAATTATTGAAAAAAAATAAAAAATCTCAAAACGTTTCTCCCAAAAAATATAGAAATTAATTTTCTAGCATTCTCTTAACACTCTTAATTGATATTAAAGAATTATTATTACAATCAGTAATAAAATTTATTTTTATACAAACCATTACGTTAACTATTAAAAATATAATACACAAAAAATCTTTAAATTATTAACAAAATAAATTTTAATAATTTTGGTCCTATAAACTAATTTTAAGAAAATAAAAAAAAAAGTTAATAATTAACAATTTTTTTATTTTTATTAACAATTAATATTAAAAGTTTCTTTCACAGAAGTCATATATATTTCATTAATAATAAAAATGATAAACCTCATTATATAAACTTGATTTTAATAACTTTTAGGCCTCCTTGTTCTTCTTTTATCCTTTTCTTAGGATATGTTTGGTTGTCGTAATTGGCCGTAATTGTAAGTCGTAATTGGTAAATTCTTTTAAGGTTGCAAATGAGTTGTAAGTTTTACAGTGTTTGGTTGGTAATATAAAGTTGTAAGTGAGAAAATGTATTATGTTTTACGGTGCTTGGTTGCCGTAATGTGTAAGTGGTGAGTGAAAAAGTTGACCACAAAATTAACTATTTGGTGATTTAAAAATTTTTAATATTGCAAATAAATATTAAAAAATTAATATTAACATAAAAAATAATATACATTTGCATGACCACAAAAGTAACTGTAAGTGGGTTGTAAGTGAGTGGTTATTGGGCTGCAAGTGAGTGATAGTGAGTTGCATAAGTCTTTTAGGAATTACGATCCAAACAAATGTCGTAATTGTAATTGAGTTATAAAATCATTTACGAATTACAACCTTTTACAGTTTTTACGTCTAAACAAACAGCCCTTTAAAACTCTAATGTTCTCCCTCCCTCAGATTACTCACACCAAAATCAAAATTTACACCTAAACTTCTCTATTTTCAAACCTAAAGTCTTTAGTCTAAGGGGTTGTTTGTTTTGCCGTAAAAAGCGTAAAAGTCCGTAATTTGTAAATGACTTACAACCCAATTACAACTACGACGTTTGTTTGGACCGTAATTCGTAAAAGACTTACACAACTCAACTATCACTCACTTGTAACCTAATTACCACTCACTTATAGCCTAGTTACAGTTAATTTTGTGGTCATGTAAATTTGTATTATTTTTATGTTAATATTAAATTTTTTTAATATTAATATTTTTAATATTTATTTGCAATATTAAAATTTTTAAATCACCAAATAGTTAATTTTGTGGTCAACTTTTTCACTTACGATTTACACATTACGACAATCAAACACCATAAAATACAATACACTTTCTCACTTCTAACTTTATATTACCAACCAAACAGCGTAAAACTTACATGCATGTAACTCATTTACAACTGTAAAAGACTTTACTAATTACGACTTACAAATTACAGTCAATTACGACAATCTAACAGACCACTGAGTAAATATTTCTAAGAAAACAAGAAACTATACCAAAAAAAAAAATTAGACTTCAACATGTAGTCATGACCTTGGAGCTCAACCAATAGTCATGCGTTCATGTCCATAGCCATGAAGCTCGAACCATAGCTGGTATCTAAGCTCCATGACCATGGAACTTGAACCCATGGCCTGGATCTCTAGCTCCATGACCATGGAGCTCAGATCAAGTTGCGAGTTTGAGCTCCATGGCTTGGATCTCATGGAGCTCTCATGGAGCTCAGATCCAGTTTCAATTCAAGCTCTATGTCCAATTTCGTGTCCGTGTTTCATGGCCATGGAGCTCGCATCACAAATTTTTTAGCAATTCATAAATTACATTACAATTTTTCATTCCTCTTTGAAAATATCTTGATTTGACAATTTCATGAAAACAAACATACTTATTACTTTCTTATAAGAAATAATTTTCATTAACATATTATATGTTGAGTTTCAACGAGTTCTCATATGCTGAGGTAAACTTTTAATTTGTTAGACTAAGTCGGAACAAATTTATTTAAAGTAATGCCTCTTTAGGCCACTAGTTCTAATAAGTAAAATAGTATGTCTTAACTTTTGAATATATCATCTATATATTTTAAAACATTATATACACACAAGGTAATGATGTAACATACATATCAAATATGGGGAAAAAAATTCATTTGAAATCAGTCGAAATTTTTTTTAAAAGCTCCATTGTAGCAGTATTATAGATAGAATTATCAACAGAAATGAGAAAAAAAAATTAAATTCAAGTTTAAAATCTCTAACAGTTTTCATAATAATTTGACTAAAATTAGAAGCATTGTGAGGAAAAGTAATTTTTTAAAAATCAATAATTTTTGTTTAAAAGTCAATCAGAATCAATAACATTTGTAATAACAATTATGTAATGAAAGTCGTTAAGAGCTTCACAGCAATCAGAAGTAGGTGCAACTCTTTCGGGATCGAAGAAAAAATTACAAGTAAAAGTTATTTTCTTTCTCAACAACCCTGAATATTTTTATTCTAATATTATTTTTACAGAACGGATCATATTCAGAATTATGAGTAATTCTGATAAAATTTATAAATGCCTTATTTTTCAGCAAAATCAAAAGATTGTTCTGCTTGAATAAAATATTTAACTAAATTAATTTTATCTCTTTGATGATTTTAACTAAAAGCGCTTAGTGTGCGACCTAAAGTGAAAATTTGTATTTGCTGTGGTTGGTTCTGGAGGTGTTTTGCCCTAATGTACCTAGTGCATCGGTTCCACTATTTTTGAAAAAACATAAGAACATCAGGACAAAAATTGCATACATTCCTCCTAACTTTATTAATAGTTTAAAATTTTCAAACCTCAGATTTTGTTTTCCTCTACTATGAATGTTACTACTTCGAAAGTGAAAGTAGAAGCTGGATTAGTAAGTTCAGAAGAAGCAATAAAATCTGTGGAGGGTTGTTTTTAGTTATGTCAATGGAAGCATTGGAGTGTTGAGTAAAAGCAAATGCAAATCATGTCTTTCTTAACTAGTTAAATCTGAATTACGATTATAGCTAGCAGAAAAAACATTACTACAGCTTGCTAATGAAGAGTGTGCGTCTATTTTTAAACTAAATTTGACAATAATATGAATACATAATGTGAAAGAGAGCTTGATACCTTGAGCACTTGAGAAGGCTTGAGGGGCTTGAGCAGTTGAGAACTTAAAAGTACTTAAGAGAGTTGGAGCACTTGAGAACTGAAGAGAGCTTGACAGTTTGAGCGCTTGAGAGAGCTTGAGCACTTGAGAGCTTGAGAGATTGTAGAGAGCAGAAATTTGTCGAGATTTTTTTGTGATGTAATGAAGTAGAGAAGAGGGTATTAAAATGTACTTTTTTTGCAAAAAAATAATTTGGACACAATAAAGTCATTAGGGGCTATTTGTACAAAAAAAATTTTAAAAAAACCAACGACTATAATTTTAAGCAATTATAGCCGTTGGGGAGTATTTTGTGAAAAAAATGCAAAACCTGATGGAATCAACCCAACGATTATAAAAATAGTCGTTAAGGAATACGAACCCGATCCAGGTTCGACCGGGCCTGGGTCTAACCTGGGTTCGGCACGCGCCTGGCCCGGGCTCGCAGCGGCCCTGCCTGGTGGTGGGCCTCCTTTCCCAAACCGTGCACGCCTCGTGTCTGAGGACGGGCCCGGGCCGGGACTCGACCCGCGTGACCCGGGCCAACCCGCGCCAGTCCCATACGGGTAGGCGGCCCGGCCCGGCCGGTTCGAACCCCCAATGAATCCATCAAAATAGTCTATTTTCCCTGGCACTGAGATGAAAAACTCTTGGTCTTTGATGATTGGGTGGAAATCATCATAAAAGGCCCTCACCCATCTCACCTGACAAATTCCAACATCATCAATTTCTGATTCAACAAGAACTCAAAAAAAGAAAAAAAGACTATTTTTTAATCTTTTGTGGAGCTTCTGTAGTAGGATCATTGCTCTTTTTTATGATACCAAACTAGCCTAATTCACCGAAAACTGCATGGAAAAGGGTCTGAGCTCTTGGTGGGTGAGCACGTCACAAGCTCTCCATTACCTGTCAATGACAAATTCTATCAACAAAAAGAGCAAAATTTTCAATTTTTTTCTTGTTTCTGAGAGGAATTTGTACCTGTGACAATATGAAGTTGAAGGATATGTTGACCTGAGGGCTGAACTTGAAGGATTGCCTAAAGGGGAGTTGAAACAGGGTTTGACAACTCCATTAATGGAGACAATGATGACAAATGATGATGACTCACAATTCATATTGTTATTGTCCTCATCTTAGCTGCTGGGATTGAGGGAGGGGGAGAAATTTATGAGTTGAATTTGGAGTTAGGACATATATAATACCGAGCAATTAAAATTTAACAGCGTTTAATGTTTGTACGACAGGGGGGGAATGTGCAAATTGAAATGTTGGGGAGGATTTCTTATATCCGAGACAAACATTGGGGGTGTTTTGGTGAATTTATCCTATTTTTTTTTTAACAACTCATAATTTTCACTTTGAACAAGTCTCTTAAGGAAAAGAAAAAGGAAATTTCTCAAGAAGAGACATTTTTTTATATATATAATCACCATTTGTTGTGGTTTTGAGATATTTTTTATGTAAAATCTGCATTTTTTTTTTTTTTTTTGGTTCTGTCATTGTTTTCTTTTCCCTCCTTTGGGTGTGTGCTTTTTTTTTCTTTTTCTTTTTCTTTTTCTTTTTTTTGGTCGCGGTGGGGGTTACTTTTTCAAGTTTATCACTGGTTTGTGTCAAAGCCATTCATTGTCGGAGAGACTGAGGGGCGTTAAAAATGAAATTCAGCAGAATATTACCAAAAATTGAAAAATAAAACACAGAATTTTCAAACCTTCCCCAAAACCAATGAAAATATTATCTCCAGCTACCATGTTTAGCTACTCTAGAATATATGTTCTTGTTTTTTTTTTCCCTTTTTTTTTTTTTCCCTAATTGAGAATGTTCTTGCTTCTTGGCCTGGATCCCTCACCAACTGTTTCAATTATAAAAAATTTCCAAAATATGTTCCCTTCACTAAACTTCTTCTCTATGATGCCCTTCTCTTTTAAACAAACAAAAAAAAACAAGTCAACTTATGGTGACATACATTGAAACCTAATTCAACCTCCAAAACATATTCATCCAACTTGTTCAAGACACTAGAACCGAATTTTCTAATAAAACTTCCTACTAAAAAAAATTAAATAAATAAAATCCATACTTCTTTCATCTCTTGCAACAATATTTTCCTGAAACTCCACTTCCCGACGAACTATCCCCTCACAAGTCTACTTCAATGGAACAGTACACAAAGAACAAAACGAAGGCAAAAGATAAACAAAAAAGGCTGAAGAATTTTAGCTCCGGCACAAGTTATACAAAGGGGAGAGATCCCAGAGAGAATCCGATGAATCGTTGATCACATCCA
Source organism: Agave tequilana (assembly GCA_038442645.1). Taxonomy (NCBI): domain Eukaryota; kingdom Viridiplantae; phylum Streptophyta; class Magnoliopsida; order Asparagales; family Asparagaceae; genus Agave; species Agave tequilana. The sequence continues at coordinate 108,802 of JAVJIF010010506.1, read as the reverse complement.
AGTACTCCTGAACTCCATTCATCGCATACAAAGATGCGGAAATCTGCCTCTCGACCTTCATTCTGTCCAGTTCGCCTGTGATTGTCTCCTCACTGCTCTCGGCTGCGATATCATGAAAGAAGCTGCTCTTGCTCAGCTCCAACCCATCGAACATTGGGAGATCGAACGCAGACTCGAACCCCCAGGAAGAAGAGCCAGGGCCCGAGGTGCAAAATTCGAGCTCTTCGCCCTCGTTCACGAAACATGGCCGGTACACTTCTTCATCAGTTGGCTCGTACTTCTTGTCCTCGTGACAAGGAGAGCTATTGCCATTGCTTTCACCAGTGAGAATGCTCGAACTGGTGCTATTACTAGTGCTAGTATTGAGGCTAGGAGCTACGTTAGAGTACACACAAGTGTTGTTGGTTGTTTTTATTGTGGTGCGAGGAGGAAGAGTCGAAGGTTTTGTGCGCTTCTTCTGATTGAGTAGATTGCGGATTCGCGAGGCGAGAGGGGAGTCCGAGGAGACGTGGGTGATGAAATTGGTCCTCGTGTTTGATCCCCGGAGGAGGCACGCGGCCTCGTCGTAGGCACGGGCGGCTTCCTCCGCGGTCTCAAACGTGCCGAGCCACATCCGGATCTTTTGAGTGGTGTCCTTGATCTCGGCCACCCAACGGCCCGAGGGCCGTTGCCGGACTCCGACAAACTTGCTGCTGCCGCTGCTGCGCCTAGCTCTGCCTTTGAGCTTGGAGGGCTTGGCTGTTGAGAGCGCTGTTTGTTGCTGGAATTGGAGTTCCATTTGGGAGTGGGAAGGAAGTGAGTTTCTTGAAAGGGGAAGAGTGGGGGAGGGAATGAATTTAAAGAGGTTTGTGAGATAGTGGAGGGCTTGTCTTTGTTTGTTTGTCTAGTTTTTGTTTGGATACTTGTGGGTGCCTTGCACTAGGACTGAGTCTCCGAAGAGAGGGGGAGAGGATATTGCCACCCAGCAAACGAGAATTGCACCTAAGGATTAACGCACCCTCAAATTTGATAAAAACACCACTAAAAAAAAGTTCAAATATGATCAAAATGTCTCCTTCTTTTCCCCCTCCTCTCTCTTCCCTGGCCGCCCCCCGAGCAAACTCTCCCTCAGCCGCCACCCTCATCGGCGAACTCCCCCACAGACTCCCTCCTCACTGACTCCCCCCCCCCTCCCCCCTCCCCTTTTAAAAAAAAAACCACCTCCCTCCCAGCTGCTCGGCTGGATTCCGGTGGAACAACTGGGGGGAGGGGGCGGGAGAGAGTCGACGAAGGGGAGAGAGTAGATCTGGGGGTCACCTAGGGGAGGGGATTCGCCAACGAGGGGGAGGTCGCGGGGGGTGGGGTGGCGGGGTGGGGTAGAAGTTGACGGAGGAGCAAGAGGAGAGAGAGAGGAAAGGAGGAGGAAGAAGAAGGGCACTTTGGGGTTTTCACCCATGATAAAAATGTCAATAAAAATAATGACACACTTGCAATTACTTGTGGGGTGCCTTTCTTATTTTCTGGGGTGACAATATCCGCTCCCAAGGAGAGAGGAGCTGATGCACGGAGTCATTTTTTGGCCCTTGGGGGAGAGATTTCTTTCTATTGTTTGTTGGGAGTGTTGTGGTGAACATGTCTAAAGCCCTTTGACTTGTGAGAATAAAATTCTCATTTTTGCCCTTTCAATGTTGATTGATTTTTTTTCTTATTAACTCAACCGCCGACGGGAGTCACCTGTCACCTCTGAAAAACAAATCTGGGGCCTGATCGGGACCACGTCAGGGGGAGAAGAAATGTCCGCGAGGTGGTAATCAAACAGGTGTTTCAATCATGATTGATGACGCTTGTTTCTCTCAAAGAAGCCATTGGCCTAGGTTTCAATTTCGGCAATGCATACGAATATCCCAAGTGTCTAACAAAAATTTCAATTAGATAAAATCTACTTTGCTGTTAAAAGTCGACATTGTGTGGTGTAGAATCTATATTAATAAGATCAAGTGAATAAGGATATTGATTTTGTATCTTAGCTAAGAATCAAATAAAATGTTTAGTCAGAATGAGCTGGAATCTGTGGAGTACAACAACATACTGTCAAGAGACAATTGCTTGAAGCTTATTCTTGATTAGGACCATAGTCCAAACAAAAAGCATAACAAGAAGGAAAGAAAAACTAGGAGCGCATACTACGTGTCAAGTTTACTTAATATTAGTTGAAGACTAAAGTTTTGAATAAACATAATTATCTAACATCAACCAAAGCATTAAGTTTCAAAAGATCTCGAGCTCAGACATTTTCTGTGTCAAATTAAAATGCGCAAGCTTTTTTCTCGTGACCTGAATATGTCAAGCGTTAAATTTGTATAAAGTTTTGGATGAGGTGACTATATTGTTCTTCTTCTATCTTCTAATTCAATTTTCATTGTTAATGAATAGAAATATAACAAATGTGTGCTTGTCATTAGATCAAACACAAGGTGGCCGATGACGAGAATGAGAAATAGAGCTCTAGAGTAAGCCTTTCTCCCATTGGGTGAGCCTAATCCTCCATCTGGACCCTTTTGCTGAGTCCTTTTCTCTGCGTTGCCTTGCCCAGTCAAAGCTGCAGCAGGAACCAAGTCCTGGGCGCACGAATCTCCGCCACCTGGCAGCACGACAGAGTTTGAAGCTATCAAACGAAGATGGTTCTAAAGCTTCACAAAAAAGGGATCAAATTAGCATGGGGGCCAATTGTCCCCAAGAAGAAAAAGACCTTCGTCATCTTGATATTTGTCTTGACTTTGATGCTTAAACAGTGCTGACAACAGTGACCTCTTCTAGTAGTAACAAATTTGTTTAACTAATTAGTCTATTTATAGCCACAAGCTGCAGAACAATTGAGAGCAAAAGTAATTCTAACAAATGTAAAAACGTTGTGTTTTCATCAAATCTTTGACATGAAAGTTTACACAAGTTGTTGACGCCTTTTTTTTTTTTCTCTCCCTTTTTTGGTAGAGTCTTTAATCTCTAGCTCGTACAACAATTACAATTAAAATCCCCTGTAAGCAAACTAATCCAAGTGTCGGCTATTTAACTACACAACTACTCCGAGTGGTTAACAATGGGATTCTTAAGAAGACCACCACAAAGACCGGAGATTAGAAAAAAAACAAAGTATGATCTCATGCATCGACAAATACAGTAACGGGCAAATGAACAATGTTATGGATCCAACGTGCACGCCTTGTTTGTTAGGCCCACTGTAAGTTGTCCGTTCTCTTGATTAGACAATAATGATCATCATAATCAAATAATTGAGTGAAGTCACTATAAGCATAGTTTTTAGTAGGGTGGTTCCATGTTGATGTTTGGATATGGATGCTGCTTTTACAAGAGAGGAGAACCTTTTATTTTAAGCTCCAATTACAGACTCTTGTAGATTAAAATACGGAGGATTCCTCCAAGAGTAGCAATATGCTTGGTGGGGATTTCTTATACCCTCAATGGTGCCAACTACGATGACGAGAATCTTTATCTCATAATGGCCTTCAGAAAAGAACCAATTCATACAGTAGAGTAGAAAATGATCAGTTACAGATTATTACAGATGTTGAAGACTGTCATTTTCTTCTGACGAGCCCAAAATGCACCAGCTGCAAATAAACTTAGTTATTTGGGATTGTGATCTGAGTTTCAATGAAGAATGTGATATGCTGAACAAGTAAATTTCAGCAAAGCTATTAAACAAACTAAAGGTAAACTCTGGAATAATATACCTCATTTATTTTATCAATCTCCTATGCCCGCATCAAGATATTGCAGAAAGGTAAACTGCAGGGGAACAAGAGGTTCATATCTAGCAGAAGTACATGGGAAAAACCGGGGAGATGAAAAGGCAGTCTCAGATTTTTATGAGCAGTAACTGGACCTGTACAACGCATGAAACAAAGCTCTCTATTGAGTACAAAAAGAAAACAGTACTAAAAGAAAACAGGAAAAAGATCCATATTGCTTTCCAAAATATGCAGTATAAAAAGTAGGCTCACGCACACAGAATTCAAAAGAGCTGTTTATAAAAAACATTTATTTCAATAGCAACATAATTTCAACTAAACAGAAACATTTATATTACATTTTCGTCCAGCCAATTCAAAGCTCAAAAGTGTAACAGGCATTCAACCGTTTGCCAAGGATAGCAAAACAAGTAAACAAAGCAAAATTGAGAAAGCGCAACTGACACAAGAAAAGCAAATTGTTTCACTTTCAAATTGACACCCCACCCCCCACCCCCACCCCCCCCCCCCCCCCCCCCCCCCCCCCAAAAAAAACAAAAAACAAAAAAAAAGATACACGCAACAAAACTGCTACAAAAATAAGTGTCCCTTCCCCTCGTAAGCACAAAACTCTCAAAGCCAACATGCGGCAGTTTTTCTTCTTTCTTCCTTTTTCATTCTCCGTTTTTTTTTTCCCTTTTCATAAACTTCTCGTTGGATGTAGCAGATAATACAACAGATTATATGAATTTGACCCATAATACTATACACATTCTACACCCAAGGCAATGAGAACCACTGAAGCCATCCACTCTCGAGCAAATAATCAATCGCATAAATTCACTCTGAACAAATTGAGCCATAAAGAATGGGTAACAGAAAATAGATAAAAACAGGCAAACTGGCAGCAGTTCCAAGAGAATGCACCAAAAAGATATTTACGACGACATTACTGACTGCAGCGCAAGCTGCTGCTGAGGCTGCAAAGATGATATTGTTGAAGCAAGCACAGCAGGTGGCATTGTCTGCTGAAGCTGCCTTAATAAATTTATCATCCTGCTAGCAGTCTGTTCTGTGGCAAGATCCTTGCCTGCACACAAGACCTGAATACATAAAGAACAACCAGATTAGGAATCACACAGAAGCATCACTTAGCTCTGAAGTAAACAATCTCAGGGAGGCATGTGAATCGGGGATTCCCCAATGGCCGCAGGGGGTTGGGGGTTTTTTATGGGTCTGAGTCAGTAGATGAAATGCTAGACAACGTCCAGAATGTAGAACCCCCAGTTACTGAAAATTATTTGAAAATTCTACAGGTAACTGATTACAAATTAGTGAATATTACCTCTGCAAACACCGAAAGGATTTTAGGAAGAAATTGATTGTTGGGACCCAACAACTCTCTATCCGACCTGAGAGAACATATTAGCTCAGTAATAGACATATATTTGTTCCATCACAAAGCATTATTTTTGGCGACCATCATTATGCCACATATGCAAGTGAAATTTACCTTTCAACCATGGAACAAAGCTGCTCATGTACAATTTTAGCCTCAATTATATCACTTTTATTGGCAAGCAGCTCAACCAGGCCGGAACAATCTGCCAACAATGAAAAAACATGTACAGTAAAGAGATTATGTTAAGAGAATCATATGATGTGAATTGAATATATTGTGAGATTATCTGCATAACATCCCTTGTTGGAGAAACAACAGACTGAAACGAAAGTGTATGGATATAATATTGACTATTATTTGTAACCAGCGCAAGATTTAAACTTTGCATCTATGATTGACACATTCTGATCACCAGGAAAACTTCCAAAAGAAAAAAGAGATAAAATAAAAATATACCGCGACCAAGTAAACCCTGCATATTAACAAAAGAGAAATATGCTGCAGTAAAAAAATGAAAATAATTAAGGAAGCAATATTGACTGAACAAGCAAACTAATCTTGTTAAGTGGCCTATTGAAATGTCGTCCTTGGCGAGTATAACAAAACCAAGGCTGTGTATTCATTGTGCACTAAGTGGATGTTTGATTAACATATGTGCATACACATAAAAGAAACAAGAAATGAGCATGCAATATAGATGTATTGTTTCAAATGGACTTGATAAATCTTGTAAGAGAGGGTGAATAAACCACACTCAATCTAGTAAAAAAGGTATTGCCCTTCAATACAATATGGGATGCCTAACGCCTCTAATAACCAACGAGATGGAAGTAAGATGCGGGAGATGTCACAGCTTGCTCGAGGACTGCAAAAGAGAACAATGTTTCGCCCCTAAAATACAGAAGGGTAGGGGCCACCCACCTTTACCCTCGAGAATAAAAATATGGGTGCCTCTAAGCAATATCAATGGATGATAGGCCAGCTACATGGTCTCTAAAGTTGGTTATGAAGGTTTATAGCCTTAAGGGTGATGGAATCAGAAAGCAACCGAGAGATGGTATGTATTGCAAGCAAATATGGTACCCAGTGTAAAATTAGCGTAGAAAAAAAGATATCTCCGCCATAACACAAAGCAATAGTTTTGTTCCAGTAACTCCACAATGTTGATAATACAAGCGTGTCCCCATCTAGTCTTAGCCACAAAAAATATAAAGGAGTCAACACATCTAACTAGTACTTCTGAAACACAAATCCGGCTTCTATTCTTTACTTTTATATAATGCATAACTTCTTTTCTCTAAACAATCACCAAACAACAAAAATTTATCAAACCAATGCCAACTACAAGATCGGGACTATATATTAACCCACTTAAAAATTTAGAAAGTAAAAGTAAACTGCTATTTCTCTTGATGACAGCAAACTAGCAATCCTTACAAGCCTGTAAAAGATCAAATTGCATATCCATGACAGTCTATGGTATTCAAACTAAATGAAACCAAAAATCAAAACAAATTGCTTGGGGAATTTTTTACCACGAAAAGATACAAGAATGACAGTACAATTGCTAAAGAACCACAAATTAAACTAATAGGATATCTCCACAGATACAGACATCTTTATTCATTCACAATTACGCTCAGTAAAAAGTTAGACAACAAGGTCCTATGAATAAACAGCATCCATGAGTGGAACGTTAATGACTGTTTGACAGAAGAAATCATACATAAGCTATTGACACAAATCCTGTACAGTAAAAGAGAGAGAAATAATTAAGATTTAGATAATTATGTTCTTGATTGCTTTCCAGAAAAGGAACAATATGTAACCTCAAACAAATTGCCTTTCTGGTTTTACAGGAATTTTCTTGCACACAGTTTTCAAACGAGAGATTCCAGCACCAATTGCCAAAAACATGACCAATTTACGAGTACTCTCACATTAAAATAGTGATCCATACCCAAAATCATTTCCGCAGGAAAAGGATAAATGTTTGTAATAAAATCTCAATTCGAAGAAATTATGACACATGACATGTCAAAATATTATTGTTTCTCCCTTCCTAATAATAAGTAACAAACTTGCACCGGCATATGCCAAGGTGCCATGCAACAAACTTGGTCACAACCAACAAAAGCTCAGGTATTTGAACGTAAGCACAGAAACACCCCCACAAAATATCACATATAAGCGTTGAAACATGCTCAGGTCAATGACAGATAAGAGACGATAAAAAGAAAGATGATAAACAATTAAATACCTGAGCTGCATCGATGTGATCACGATGAAATAGGCATATCTTCCCTAGAGCTGAAACAGCATTATCATATGCCATTACATTATCTGCTTGCTGTGCATCAGAGTGTCTTATCACATTATTCAATCTGGAAAGGGCCTCTGTAAGACAAGTAAAAGTAATAATAGTGAGCTATTGGTTAGAGAGCACGTCAGAACAGTAAAGAAAAGTAATCTTCCAAAACTGTTTGCTAGGATACCTCCAACAAGAGGTCGAAACACCGACCCACCAAATTCAGCACATACACCAATTCCATACACAGCAGCCTGTAAAATTACATTATATAAATAAATAAGTGTACAAGATACCCTTGGGGTAAGGGAGTGGGCGGGGATAGGTGACACGGAGAGGGAGTGAGGACACGAGGGGGGACCTGTCGAACATCTGGATTTCCATCATTGCATGCTTCTAACAAGAATGGAAGGTATGTATCATAATATCTGTTGCAATGGATAAGAAAGAATGAAAGAGCAAGTATCAGTAAAGTTATGCAAAGTGTAATCATCAAACAGCAATTCAAGAGAACGACTTACTTGAGAGCTGCTTCACGACATTGCTCCGCAACATCATCAAAAATGCAAATTGCGATCCTCCTCTCCTCAGCGGTTTTATCTTTGCCCTATACATGTTATAACATACAAGTATTTCAGCTAGGTAGTGCAACTTCTCTTTTGATAAAAAAGGGCCTGATTTTATCAAAATATGCTAATGTCTAATTAAATGAAGCATTGGGCAGAGGTATTGTGAGTAAATTGTTAAAGTAATGATACTAGGACCATATATATTATGACCACTAAGTGAAAAACAAAAGAAAGTGAAAGAAGGCATTGATTATAGTCATCCAACATGTGGGATCCCATTGATAGGTGCTGAACAAAGCAGGTTATGTGAATGGTCACCTAGTGGTCACATATGCTCCAGGCTTCCAGCAAGCATAAGCTCTCTTAAAACCAAAATGAACCACTAAAGACGACTACCGGGCCCAATCGAGTATCAAATAGTTCTTGAAATAAATTAATAGGTAAACAATATAAATTTAATTAAGGAGAGCAACAAAGAAAGAGGAAAAAAACAGAGAGAGTCCAGGAGATCAGCATTAGTATGTAATACCAAGAAGAACCAAGTTCTTTTTACTGGAGAAAACCCAGAGTTCTATTAGGATATAGATTATTCAAAAGCAGGAAGGAAATTGTTAGAGAGACTGCAAAAAGGGGTTCTAATAACGTCGTTGGTCATCACTGGGGACGACTACCAATCCCAATCCAGTATTCAATACTTTTATAATGAATAGTTAACGAGCAACAAACAAGCATACATTTGAAGGAGAGGAAGAGGAAAATGTAAAAAGAACGTGCAACCAGACTCGTTATTAAAATAAATGTTAACAAAAAGACCCATATTTGATGGTAATGGGAAAAGCCCAAGATTAACTTCCATATAGCGTAGCTATTGTTTACAAAAGCAGGAAAACAAACTGTAAGCAAGAGAATATGGCAATCTAGATCAGTCGTCATCGTCATTTTTCCCAGCCTTTTCAATCAAAAAGTGCTAAGCTCTGAAGCATGAGGCTCCAGGGAAATATTTAATAAAAGTTTCATATAAGCCTTTTTCAATCCAAAGGTGCTAAGATCTGAAGCATGAGGCTCCAGGGAAACATTTAACAAAAGATTTACAGTTGACTGTCAACACGAATTCAAACTTTGAGTTGACAGCGCAAAGGAACAAGAGAGGGTGTTGTTGTAGATCTAAATGATGATACAGAACCTACCATATTACTTGCACATTTAAGCTTATGGAATCAAGAAACAATACACAAAATTTCTCAGGACTAAAGTCTAGATGAAAAGCAAAGGTCATGAATTTGCATTCCACTCCAAAGCACAAGAACTATATAGAGCCAAAACTGATCCCACTAGATCAATATTTACAACTAGAGGAAAGACACAAGTTTTTTTTCCATTAATACTGGGAAGAGAACTGTGACCTATTTTCTATGAAGTGTTCAAGTTAATAGGAAACAAGAATTAGTTCAGTGTATAATTAGGACAAAATTATATATATTGTCAGTAACAGAAACAATGATTACATAACCGAAAATTTGTTAAAAGCCACACCACTAACGCTAATCATCTAGACCTAGGAACTAAGAATCAACCACTGGAAAACAGTTTTGGCATACTACAAAGGAATGTATAGGTAATAAATAAAACCACACAAAAACTTACCCACATAGGCGTGATATAGACAGAAAGCTCGTCGAAGAATGGCAGGAATGACGCTTTGAAGGTTTTAATCAATGTACCCAAGCAATCACCAACCTGAATAAGGACACACATGCAATGCAGTTCAAAATTCTAGATATAAATATAACATTAGGTAGCTACATGATAATGAATCAGCGACACCAAATCAAGGGAAAAACTAATCATCTTTGTAAATAAAGTTCAGACAAACCTGATCGAATACTTCTTCCTCCTGTTCATTTTCTTCTTTAAGTAATTCCCCTTCCTCTGCATCAAAGTCTTCTGCCTTGGTCCTCTCTGCTCTTTCTCTTTGCCTGGTTGTGCTTGCTGTGATGACATGCTTGATCTCATCTACAACGCATCTGACCTGGCCTTCATCAAGAAGAGGTCCAGAGAGCTGAAAGAAAAAAAAGGGAAGAAAAGAAGAGGATGAATTCACTAAATGTGATGGATGCTTTATTAATGAAAAGATTTAAATCTTAAATTGTTTTCCACAGATAAAATATAAAATTAAAAAATATATAATACTTCTGTTTAGTAAGCCTAAGTAGCAATGGAGAATTAAGAATATGATATAAATGCCAAACTAGATGCATCAATCAGAGGTGTTAGAGTTGAATGGCAGAAAGAGATTCATGTAGATGGCCCCAAAGAACATAAAAAGATTAGGTTTCATAAACAGTAACAGTATATCAACAGTTTCAACAATTTGTCCAACTTCAGTTGGTTTTGGGCTCCTTAATGATGAAAATATGTGTAGACGTAAGCCAAAACACAGGGAAAAGGCAAAAGTAATCCCAAAAAAAAAGCCAATCAAAATAGTTTATTTGATATAATTGACTGATTTGTGTATAGGTATCTAAAGGTAGTTCAGCTGCTCTAAAATGAACACTAAGCAAATATCATACGGACAGAAAAAGAGCTTCTTGATTGTTAGCAGGAAATGAAGGTTCTCCGTTATGGACAGTTCATCTAGCATACGTTACCTATCGGCATGCAACATATAAGCCAATTTGAGCATACATGAAAAACATAGCTGACATTTTCATTCAAACAGAAACCCTCATTGTGCACCATTTAGCCAACTTCTACAGTACATGTTTATCTCTGAAAAAGCATGCATAACACCAGTTATACTTGTCAATACCCACTAAATCTTCCACAAACAGAAAACCACATCATTGTTAAGATTTAAGGTCTTAAACCCAAAAGGCTCATATAAGGTCACCGCCCTCCCTCTCTCATTCATCTAGCATATCATAACCAGAAGTGTCGAACATGCCAGCTAAATAAATATATTTGTGTGTGTGTGTGTGAAAGATATCTAGCTCAAATTCAAACCCTATTGTGCACTATTATTGCCAACTTCTATAGAACCAGTTCATCAAGAAAAGAAAGAAAAGGAAAGAAAAAAGAAATCATGTGGAGCGTGCTCATCCATACCCACATCATCTATGACGGAACAAAAATATATGGTCCTGCACATCTGACTTCTGGCTTCTTTAGTCCAGATTGCGACCTCTTGTAAAGATGGACTTCTCTAATTGATTCTTAAGGTATGACAAAAAAATATAAGAATGGAAGTAGATTTAGATTTACGTATGTCCTTGGAAAAAATTGACCAATCAAACCCCAAGACAGTATGTCGCATATACGGACCCTAAGCTCCTGCCCACTCCTAAATTTATCAAGCACATCCTTTTCTACTGCCTCTATCCATTTTCATTTAAGTCAGCCCCGAGTCCTAGCTGCTCCATTTGCTGTATTACCACTCCCAGCTCGACAACAAACCGATCTTGTGCATGTCCAAACTATCACACAAGTTATTGCTTTCTTATAAATGTACAGCAGATTTAAATTTTAAACAAAACAATTGCTGAGCAAACATGATGCCCACACATGATTTAATTTACTGTTTATCTACTTAAGATGAGCCTGTGCAGCGCTATCCGTGTAGTGCCCTAAACACACTGACCTCCTAAAACACAATTAACCACAAAAACATGCAACTCTTTTGACTTATCAAGCAGCTGGACAAGTTAAGAAAGAAGACCAGCATGCCAATATTCTGGAAGCCGTGCAAGTCAAGAAAGAAGTGCAACATGCCACTATTCTATATTTAAGATACTAAAGCTGTTCATTAACCTCCTAAAAGCGCCATTAAATCAAAGCATCCCAGTGGAACTTTTTACCATCCATGAACCAAAATCTACATAATGACTAGCCTGATGCTTTTGTAACATGAATAGGTTAGCTGACAATTTTTTTTGGCGAGTGACCAGATTTTTCTTTGATTTTCTTAACTAGATGCTCCTCAACAACCCAGAGCCCAGCAAGTTGAAGCCCATGGTTAACATAAACTTGCGTGCTTGCTCATGTAAACCGACATACTTCTTCACAGCATTAACAGTTCTAAAGGTCAGAAAGTACAGAACCTTGTTCCTGCAGAAGCCCACTGCCTCTTTGCAACAACAAACACTAATATATCAATCATTAACCAAGGCTAATAAATATTTTACAGGAGCTTAAAATATATTTATTCAATATAGAATAACATGACATTCTCAACAAGGCTCTCCTCAATGTTGATATCATGATCATAACTCGAAGTTATCCTAGGAGCACTCACAAGAACTGAGGAAAGCTCGCACATGTTCGATCAAGTGCAAATCCATAGGTCATTCAATTGAAACAGCCACCACAACCCATGATTAGAAGTTAGATGCAAAAGAGAAGAGCATGCACAAGAGTTCATGCTCCCATGCTGTACACTCCCCCATGCTCCAATCTCAAAAAAGAAAAAATATCTCCCAGTTTGTAGATTGCCTTCCATTCACCAGAGGATGGTAAAGGGAGCAAGAAACCTAATAAGGTGCCTAAACAAACTGCTTTGAATTAAAATTTCTAACTAGACAGTATCCAAACGGACCAATACCATTCATTCCCATTCTTGTCATCAAACGAAGTCAATCGAGTCCTAAAACCCATCACCTCTCCGAGGTGGCTAAGTAAAATTTCTACCTGTATTCTAAACTCATTATCAGTGAAGATTTTACAGCACACTCATGGTAGGACAACAGGCAGGTTTCTATTCAATTTTGTTAAGAATAGGTAAGACACCACAAGATCGTAAAGTAGCTTTACACACCAGCTTAAACTCAAATTTGATTCTAATCGACAGTACTCTCTTGTCCATTAAGCAATAGATAATAAAACATGTATTCACAGAATTAAGGCTACATCCCAAAGATAACAAGTATAAAAAAATATAGGTAATAATAGCAAAATGCTGAAATACAGAAATAAAATCTCAATAAACAAAAGCTAAGAAAGTTGAACCTGTATGCATTCATTTAACGAATCCAACATGCTTGCACAAATCTCCGTCTCGGGTTCCTGCAGAAGATAGGGTTCAAGTAATTTCAGTTCATCATTAGAAATAGAAAAGGACACAGAAGTTGACTAGAACATAGTTAGATAAAACAAATTAGATGACCTTATGCAGAGCTTCAACCAAAGCTGGAATTATGTAGTCAGATAATTGTTTCACATATGATTCATCGCGGCCTTGAGCTTGCCCCTTTTCTACTGCCAACTTAGCAGAACGCAGTAGCTCCGGCATTGCTGGAGTCAAAAAGAATTCTTTAGCCCATGAAAAATGCATGATCCTAAAAAGAATGTAATTAAAAACAAAACCATACCTGAGACTGCAGCTTTCCTAACTTCTTCATGGAAATAAAATTTAAGAAGAGGCACCAAAGTAGGAGCAACCTACATTTAATATTAAGAAAAAATTACTTCATTTGGCAAGAGAATTGATCAAATTTGCATATTGCCAATATGTTATAGGACCAAATTAGTAAGGACAACCTACTGATCATGACTAACCTGATCGATCCATGGGTAGAAACCCTCCTTGAGCTCATCAGCATAACAGCAAAGCATGTTGCATGCAGTGGCTTTCTCCTCCAAGACACTGGTTCTAATACCGATCCTTTTATCTCCAAGAGTGATAGTCTCAATGCTGCATCACAACCATGTGCTTCAAGTAAGTCCTGTAAGTACACTGGAATATGCAATTGACTTTTTGCATGTCTCTTGTGGTTCAATGATATTTTGCATGACAAAAACCATTCAACCAGAATTTTAGAGAAATGACAACCAAAGCTGAGTTTTCAGTTACAGAATTTCAGAAACTAGAGTATGGAAAGACAGATCCACATGAGATACTCTCAAGTATGTAGAATTGGTTTATTAAAGTTCTTATTGGAGGTATAGAATGAGAAGGCATGAAGACTGATATGTAATCAATTTTTTTTGGAGAAAAGTATATGGGTGTTACATAGTTAAAATTGACGATGAACTCTAGGTTTAAATCAATAACCAATAGCGCAAAGCACCCAAATTAATAGAATGGACTTGAGACTTTATTCATGCATGTCAACAAATGGTATGCACGTACACTTCTTTTTTCAACTATCATATATTCAAGGAAGAATCCATCAAAATTTCTTTCTGACGCTAACTAAAAGAATTCATTACATTCAAATCCTTCTAGTGTCGTAGCCATCATATTAAAAAAGCAATTCATGTTACATATGGTCTTTGTTGTGCATAGTTTGCCTCACTTACGAATGGTTCTATAGATTATTTTATAACTCATACTTCTGTAGGAAATTGCAACAGAAAATATCAATATAACTGAAAGCAATAGATACAGATTTAAAAAGAAGCCGCGACCATAAAAAAAGCAGCAGTCTGACTCCAACCAACCAAAACCTACTAAATCAAAAGTATTTTTCTCAAATGCATCACTATTTACCAAAACAATGCCGTAATAAGATCACTAGGGAGAGACAAATATATTATCAAAATAATATTTGTTAATATCGGGAAAGGGTAAAAAAAGATATAATCACAAGGCACTGGCAGCAATTTGAGTGCAAGCATCTATACCGTGCGAGTCAAATTCAGCAAGACAGACAACATTACTTGTCAATGCTAGAAATGTAAAATGTTCATGAAATCAGAAAAGAACATCAGTATGCTACAATAGATTTATTAAGAATCTCTTATGAAATATTAAGAAATTTTTTTATTTAAAACAAACCTCTCATCATCTGATTCATCTATATCATCATCGGAATCCGCGGACGTGATGGTCACATCTGGTTTGAGCTGAGCAGATTGGAGCAGCGGGGGCATAACAACACTCATGTATGGAAGAAAATCTTGACCTAAGCACTTGCAAAGTCTAGCCCATGCCTATTACAAAGATAAAGAAATCAAAACAGAAGAAAAAATAAAAAGTAGACACAGTAAATGTAACAAAAATCGTTACAGAAAAATACTTGTAGCATGTAGCTTGTTATTGGATCATCTGTCTCCATTTGAGATCCTTGTAGTGACATCAGCACTTCCATAACCTATCCAGGAAAAAAAAGGCAAGAAAGATAAATAACACTATCTGCTTAACAACCTACTCATACAACAAAATTTCTAAAACAACCAAACAAGAGGATTCAAGAAAAAAACAGGTATTAGGCACCTTTCTTTAAGTTTTTTAGCATTTTGGAATTCAATTTCCATGTCAGAACCAAACCATCAAATAGAATTATAAAAGGATGACCCCTATCACACTTTTGTCCAACACAGCTAACAGTAGTTTATACAGGGCTCAGATTCCACCTCAAAAATTTACACAAATAACGGTTTGCAGATATACACAAAAAATGGTTGATGGTATATGCAAGTATATACAGACCAAGACTAACAACAGCAAAGACCAACTAGGATCTAATATTGCATCTTAGACCCCTTTCAAAAATGAAAACTGCACGAGCAGTAAGAATAAAAACAGACAAACATTACCTGTTTTGCGTCATCCCTGAACTTTTCCTTTCCCACAGCCATGCCAACCAAACTAATGCACTCCATAGATTTAGCACGAAGCATACGATTGGACTTGTCAGTAGCATTCATCAAAATAGCTTTTAAATAAGGCATGACAGCATCATAATACTTTTGGAAGTGCTCCTGCACAAATGTGACATGAAAAAGAAGTCAATATAAAAAAAAATGTAAAATGAACAATATAATCTGTAGTTTCCAGTACCTGAGATGAATCTGCAACAGATGCCAAAGCCGTTAAAGCTCCCTCTTGAACCATCTGCTTCCCATTCTGAAGAGAACAGTATTTATCACATGTCAGATACTTTTCTAGAACCTATCCTCTAAAAGAACAAAAGGCAATTTGGTGAAACATGGGAGTAAATAATAAATTCAACTAATATACCTGTAGCAATACGAGTAATTTACTAACGACTCCATCTAAGTATGGTGTCAAAATATCTGGTGTGCAGTTCTCGCTGAAATTGAGGACAGCTGAAGCAGCATGTGCCTGTTGAATCAGTTGAATGCAAGGGTCAAGAAAGTCATTGCCGATAAACAGAATACAACTTTTAAAAAAAATAAAAAAATTAAATTACATCTTCATTAGATATACTCTAGTGGGTGACATTGAAAGATAGTGATATGCGGAAAGCCTGGATAACAAAATCATGATCACATAAATGCTAATGTGTGTCTGCAAGATTCTGCAAAGGAAGCTAACTACACAATGATCCATGAACACAAGAAAATCAGCAATCATCATTACAGAGGCCAAAAAAAAGCATTTTATAATAGCATGCAATGCATATCACACAAAAATGCCCTGCAAGAGAAAAGTTTGCAACAGTGGAATCAGAGAGAATATCAGAGCAACCTTGTTGTTATGGTATAATAGGGTGTTTCTAATGGAAAAAGAAAGGAAAAAAACAACAATAGATTTAGTATGTGTATGACTATTTGAAGCTGCAGAACATCAGAAAATCTCTTATTTTTGGCAGTGATGACTTCAGAAATATCTCATGTCTAATCCTAAGAAGAGAAACAACCAACTTGTGTAGGACAAGTTTGACGACTTCATTGTGCAGAGATTTCTCTGCATTCAAAGTTACACACTGAAAATGCAAGATACATGAGATTTGTAATAAACTTTTGAAACAAATAAGACCAGGCAATGCTCAATTAGATGACTAGATTTTACATGACACTGAGTCAAGCAACTTTTGCTCGCTAAGGGAGAGGACATTGAGAGGGTGTAATGTAAAGAAAATAACAGGAGGTGTCGAAGTGAGGGATGCACCTGGACTCACCACCACAACAAAATAGAAACTGGAATCGGTGCCCAAGATGACCTAGATTTTACATGGCACCGAGTCAAACAACTTTTGTTCGCTAAGGGAGAGGACATTGAGAGGGTGTGATGTAGAAAAAAATAACAGGAAGTAAGGGAAGCTCCTGGACATCACCACCACAACAAAATAGAGACTGGAATCGATGCCCAAGATGGGACCTACCTGCTTATTGGCGAGAAGTTCAAGTTCTGAAGAGGGATTTGCAAAATATACTACGCAGGCACCCACATGTCATTCTTATCACTAAAGCAAATCGAGATGCCCATAATCGTTTTTACTAATTATATACTAAAATCCATCCCCAAGACTTCGGAAGAAAGGCTTTGTTGTTGCTGCTTGTTATCAACCAATAAAATGAAAATATTTTGGTAAAGAAAAACTCTAAGCTCGGGCACATACCACCTCTTTAGATTATTTTTTTTATCGTGTCATTAAAACAATACACTCATGTTCCAATTATGTCGTTAATTGTTTTTGGATTTAAAACTGAGAATTCCAGAATTCTTAACTTAGAATCCTAATTGAAAGAGAAATCTCTAAATGAAATCACTACACAAATATAATACAAAACCTAGATCAATACATAACCCAAATCGAAAGAGAAATTTCTAAATGAAATCACTACACAAATGTAAGTTAGATCTTGTCAATGCATAACCTAGATCAACTTGGATTTGAAGAGCCAGACAGTCTTGTTTGATTGATTGTGCATATGGTGCATGACTCCACACAATGGCCCAACAGACCATTTCCCTTGTGTTCTCTTATACATAAAACATAAAACTTCAATTCTTGAGTCCTTGATATCATTGGTATTCACTTTCAAGTTGAGGTACCAATAGCAGGACAGAACCTAATATAAGCAATTAATTTAATAACTACAAATTCCTCTGAAGCTAAGACGTACGTGAAAGTCATCCAAAAGTTAAACAAGACATGAAGGTTCAATCTATCTTTACAAACAACTTTTGGAACTTAGTTGCTTTCTTCCTAAACATTTTTATCTTGAAAGGAAGTAAATCAAATGCAATATGGTATAGTAACTATTACTCAGTTGTTCCTATCCAATATTAACTTTCACTTTACTTGAATGATGATGAAAAAATTTTACGAATTTTAAATAGTTTATTAGAAACAAGATATTGTCATGAGCAAACACATTTAAGGGAAGAATCATATATAATAATTTCAGTGCCGAAAGAAAATAGCTGAGGACAATGTTTATCACCAAAATAATTGATACCTTAAACTATTCATGGATCTTACAGTTCTTCATACAGCGTGTAGGTACTTTTAAGCTATATATACTTTTGAGAATATTACTAAAGGTACTTGGTATCTTTCGGTTTCAAATTTTATGGCATGCAATGCATAGGGATCCATTTTCATTTGGCCTTTGGCTTATATACGAGATATAGATGAATCTATGCAGCATACGCTAAGCTCTTTGGCTTTACAACTACCTTATTTTAGATTTTTCTTGGTTGTGAAGAATTTTAAACATGTCCCTCCTTCACGAACACAGCTTAAACAGCAAATCAGATTTTACATTGCTTCATAGTAATTGATAAGCTAAATCATGTCAACAACTAATAGGCGTAACTTCGGTCAAACCGATGACATGTTTAACAGCCTACTGGAGAAAAAAAATTGTCAACATTTAAATTTTTAACCAAGAGGTTCCCACTGTGGAGTAAACATTTACCTTAAATGAATCTAGCTACCATTTAGCTCCTAGTTACATAGTACATACAGACTACCGAATCCTGGCATCGCATCATCAAACAAAAAAAACTAGGATTTATTCTTCTGAATATGTTACATTCTACAGCTGACCAGTCTTGATATGAAAACGGAAACGACAATCATGGTACTTATGCCATACAATATATTGGCTTATGGTGTTAATAACTGGGACTTTAATGTTAAATTAGTGTCTCACTTTCTTATTTGCCTATGATTGACAAGACAATCATCATACCAGGTGAATCATATATATAATGGTGAATCGGTGATCTATTTATTTTCTCAAAACTTATATTCTAAAAAATATAACATGTCTTGAGCTTCACTTTAACTTGTGCATTTCTGAGTAGTGGCAGGGACTTCACCGTGATGTCAAAGCTAGCTCTAGCCCCACAATTTTGAACGGAGGGAAAGCATTGAGTTTAGACAGATTTAAAAAGAAAAGTTGGAAAATATAAAACTATATAGTTTGAGTGCTTTTTTTATCTAACTCAGCGTAGTGGTAGATATTCAACATGGTATTATAAGCACGCGTAGAGTAGGGTTTTGACAAGCCAAATACGCAACATAAGTGAATATTAAAAAGAAGAAAAAAACTGCGCTGGTGTTTAAAATCCAGAACCAGATCATATACACATAGAGTAAGAGATGTAATTTCATAATTCAAAAACAAAGAGAAGAATTTTAAGTTCCCCGATTCAACTAGATCCAATCTCGTCTAGTATGTAAAACATAACTGGATACACAAAATTCAAAGAGATAAAATACACTTATGACTACAGTGCTTCAAACGTTTTATAAACTACATCGTTTCCTGTGTCATTTGTTTGCATCATTTTTTCCTCATCATACTCAAAATGTGCATAATATGTCATAGAAACAGGACAAGTCAATTAAGATATCTGAAAAGCTATATAATAGTCCCACCAATATCAAAAGAGAAACCAAATTTTACTAAATTTACAGGGCCCAATACACTAGTATGCATTGATCACATCAGTAATAATTATTCCTATCATAAAATTTTTTATGATAGAATCTGCAGAACCTTTAAATTGATAAAATGAAGTCTACTTGCCTGCACACGGGGGTTCTGAAAATCATCCATAGCAGATGCCAAAGCAGGTAGCACCCTCTGGTGATACTGCACTTGCAAATCCGGACCCAAATCTGTGGAAAGCTGCCCGATGGCATTGATCGCGGCCCACCTTACTCTCGGGTGCGGATCTTGAAATGAGTTCAACACCATGTTGACCACTTGTTCCAAATTCTTAATCATCACCTACATAGCAAACACAACAAACAATATGTCTCAGTTTCAACAAAAAACCACCGCATTCTCAATCAACAATCAACTCGTATTCATGATTACCTTAGAGCAACCTTCAGCGATCTGAGCAAGCGTAATCAAAGCCGCGTGATGCTTCTGCCACTCGGGAGCAGCAAGGTAAGCAGGAAGCAACTCCGATGCAACAGGGACAATTGTATTCCCTCCAAGGGCAATCGAGAGCCTGTCCAAACACTCCTGTCCCACACTGTAATTACTCGTCTCCCCGGCATCCTCGTCCTCAGCTTCAGCAGTATGCCACGCGGTCTCATCGTCGATATCCAACAACATCTTCATCAGCACGGCAAACAACCTCCCGATAAACTGTGGCAGCTTCCTCATCATCCCAGGTGCCCTCTCCCTTGCCTCCGCCAGGGTAATCACAAACTCCACTGCCAGGTGTCTTGTCCCCTCTTCCAACCCGTCGGCCTCTGCAATCTGAAGCATCGCCCCAATCACATCCGGCAGCTGCCTCCTCAAGAATCTTGGCTCAGTCCCAGCTAGCTCGATCATCAACTCCAGCGCTTCTTGTGCAGTGGCCTCCTGCCCGGAGTTCAGTGACTCAGTCAACGTCCTCATCATCGCTGGCAACAGGTCCTGGAACTTATCCCTATCCGAAGCCGATGTCAAGCACTGAATAAAGTTAATTGAAGCTCCAAGCGATGCGATCCGTACATCTGCTGAGCTCGAGTGCGTCAGCGACTGAAGGAACACATTGTGCAGCGTACCGATATGCGGCACCAGCGTGTCCCCAATATACTGAGCCAGCTGCGAGAAGATCAAGAGAGAGTACTCCTGAAGCCTCGGCGAATCAGACGTCACTGCCTGGAACATGAACGGGAGCAGCTCCGGCCAACCATTCTCCGGCAAGAGATTGGAGGCGAGCTCGGAGACCGTGTCGCACAGCTTCTTGGATATCGTCTTCACCTCTTCTCGCTGTACGGACGATAAAAGCGTGGCCTTGACCTGCGCTTGGGTCGGCGGGGAGAGGCGGGGCCAGAGGTAGGAGGCCGGCGAGTCGCCAGAGGAGGAGGAGGCCGTCAGCTGCTTGCGGAGGAGGATGGCGGACATGCCGCGGATCTCGACGAGTGGGGAGGAGTGGAGGAGCTCGGCAAGCTTGAGGGCGAGGTTATCGGGGTGGTGGTCGCGGACGTAGATGAAGATGGACTCGGCGTGCGATCGCTGGTCGTTGGCGGTGGCCATCAGTTGCGAGACTAGGGCTTGGAACGGGGCAGGGTCCTGCCCCAAGATCGCCGCCAGCTGCTGCTCCATTGATGAGGACGATGGGGATGGTGGCTAGGGTTTTGGGGTGGAGAGTTCTGGGGCGGGGGTTTGGGGGTGGGATTGGGATTTTTGGGGTGGCTTTTATTGTTAGGGTTTGGGGGAAAAAAATAATTCGGATGATGCGGAGCCCGTTTGGGCTAGCACTGGCTGTTGTGGGTGACGGGGGTGAATTGGGTGGATGGGATTTGGGATCTGCTGTGTTGGGGAAGTTTATGGTGCTTGGTGTTTGTTGGTGGCTTTACACATTTTGATTGGATGGGGCAATGAGGAGTTGACTCATGGAAAGGATGGTGGTTGTAGGTCGGGAAGAGGAGAGGGTGAGATTTCTTTTGTATCTTTGATTGATGATGAAAATGGTGAGGGTGATTAATTATTTTTCTACTTACGGAGGGAGGGGTTTTTTTTCCCCTAGGGAACAAGAAAATTAGCAAAACTTATTAGAATTTAAGATTTCATATATATATACCCCTCAAATCTCTCTTATTTCGAAATTTACTATCCAAATTATTGAAATTTTATATGTACCCCTCAAATCTCTTGAATTCAAAAAAACAAATTACTCGCCTACCATTAATGAATAAGCATTAAAAGAGAATATTCTTTTTTTTTTCTTTAAAATACAAAAATTGACTAATCTACATATGTGAGCCATGCCCAGCACGTGACACACGTAATGCGCCTTCCGTGGGGCATAACCCAAGTGGCTCGAGTCCAAATAAGGCTAAGCCCAACTACTTCGGGCCCAACTACGTCAGGCCCTGGGTTGGGCACGCTCGTGTAAGCCCAATTCAAATAGTTCTATCTCGATAAGAACATCTCGGAATCATTATTACCCAAGAAGTCTACTCCATGAAGGAATGACGGTTGTGGTAACTTGCCCAGAGGGTAAAACCCTCGACACAAATCCTATATATAGCCTCTTAGACTACATGTAAAAGGTACGCTTTACAAACCTTAGATTTACCACCATACTACTGCCATCAACCACGAGTCTAACTTTGACATCAAGGGGTTTTGACTGGGCCCAAGCTCCGATCTCTCTGACATTGTTTTTATGCTTTGCACGTATCGACTAGCAGTCAAATCGTCAATCTAATCCACAAAAAATCTCTTGGTGTTTGCAGAAACATCGGCGTCATCTATGAAAATGATATGTCGACCTCGACATCACCACACACACAAGACGTCACGGTTCTACAAACCGCTAACGAAGCGACGGAGATGAGTTATTGACCCAACAACCCCATCGGAATGCCTCACGATCTCGCTGGGGACAGTTCGTCATCCAGGAACAACTTCAGGCCATACAACAAAAGCTCCTCGCCCAGATGACGATACAATACCAGACGCTCCACCATCTGATGAACGGAGTGACAACTGGGATCCAACTCTGGCAGTAGAAAGACGCGGAGAAAGAACATGAGGAGCACTCACTCCTTCTCAAGAAGCGAGATGAACGGTGAAAGCCCTAAACCCCCATCACCTTGACCTTAATCAAAGCAAGATGGTGAAAAAGAAAGGCGATGAGATAAGTGAAGCCTCGCCTCTTGTGTTTCGCATCTGGGATGATGGCAGACGTTCAGTAGAGAAAGGATAACCGCATGCGTCGCGAGGCGCTCCAACGTCTGAGAGGCGGAAGAGATGGAGATCCCCCACTACGAGCTCGAGGAAAATGGTGATCCACTGATGCTACATGTGCAAAAGCACCTCAGCCTAGGAAATTCAAGCTTCCCGACCTGGAAAAGTGCATGTATGGAGATCCCAAGGGCATGTTCAGAACTATCGAGCCATTATGGAGATATCAACTGTCGATGACCCGATCTTGTTATAAGGTTTCAACGCTACTTTGACCAAGTCAGCCAGAAAGCGGTGCTATCGAGATCAATTGCAACTTCAGGGAACCGTTCCAGCTATTATCTGACAATTCATGGCCAGCCGTCGAAGGAAGAAAAATTCAACTAGCCTCCCATCCTTGCAACATGGCAGAGGGAAAGCTTGCGGGAGTTGATCCGACAATTCAACACTGAAAGGCTCGAGGTCAGCCATTGCAGCTCAGAGATGGCTATCACAGCCCTCACCGCGGGGTCTGTGACCTGCACCTGATGAGGTCACTTCTCACCAAACCACCTTTCGATGGCCTCCTGTCCAAGGCGAAGAACTTCATGGTAGCGGGTGTAACACCTGGGTTATTGAACTCTCGAGTTATTATAATTTAATCTAGATTACCTTGAATGAAACAAAATAATTGGAAGTTATGCTTTTATTAATTTTTGTGAGAAAGGGAATTTCAAATTTTTTTGGAGATAAAATTGGAATGAATTTGAACAGTTGTAAATGCATGTTATGCCTACGAAGATTGATTAGCCTTGATTCATTATTGATTTTTGATTAAGTAAATTAAATGATATGTGGGTATAAGTAAGGTTCATGCCACACAAGAATTGGAAAAAAAAAAACACACACACATACAAACAACTATGCATACGTAGATACTTGTAAAACAAATATACGTGCATACATAGATATTTGTAATTAAATAGATAGAGTGGTTGGGGGATTTGGTGATGAGAGGTATGGTCTGAAAAGGAAATTGGGATCGTGTGTCAAGTGGCACTTGATGCAAATAATTGAGAGAAGATACGTGTAACGTCCCGATCCTGCGGTTACGAAAATGTTACTGCAACGTATATAAGCAGGATAGAAATGCCCTCACATATATACGCTAAGCATCAAAACAAGTAAGAATCAGAGCGCGAAAGCACGGTGATAATATACATTTCAGGGATAATAACACAAGTACACAATTATCACATAGCATGAAACAATATTCCAAGAATGTTAGATCACCAAGAAGCTAAAAAACATGATATGCAATATAAGAAGAGTGAAAAATACTCACGAGTAGCAAGATGAGAATCTCGTGAGCCGGTCAAAGAGGGCTAGAAGAAAAGAGGCTCCGAACAGACAGCCGCTAATCCAGGCTTTCGCTGCGCACTCTGATCAACTACGGTAAGGTCACCATGGTCCAGGCTCCTGGGTTTGGACATGAAGGTCCAGGGTTGTCATAAAGTAACACAGCGAGTACGTAAGATAAAGCCAGTTTGCGTGCTCAGGCAGTCATATGTATGTACGATCAACTGATGTGGTTTAGGCATACAAGAACAGACAATGACCATAAACATGAAGAGAAACCATGAAATAAGTGGAGAACTAAGAATCAAGTTAACACATGAAAACCGACAATCTCGAGTAGAGAAAACATGTATCAAATGAAAGTAAACTAGAGAGGGGTGTATAGGTGTCGTGCTAATCTAAAACAAATGATGTGAAATTTAAAAACTAAATTGCTAACACACCGAATATAATTAAGAGTGAGTCCGAATTCCCGGTAAAGGGTTCTGGAGCTACTCCTCCGAATTTTCCTAAACTAAGAGTTGAGGTGCTTCAATAGCTCTCTTGGTTGAACACAAGTGTGAACACACAAACAATATCTAACATGTATATGAATATGAACAATATATAGCAATGCAAGATATAAAAGAGAGAGAAAGTAGATCAAACGCAAACAAGGGATATGTTTCGAGGTTCGAGCCACTGCTCTACGTCCCTGCCTTCACACGGAAGGATTTCCACTATGTCCACATAAGACTTTCCACAAAGGGATCTTCATTGAGGATTACAACACAACACCGGGAGTATACAACTCCTCTCTCAAACACAATCACCTCTACACAAGAGGGAAGACGCAAAGCCATAAAAACAAAGAAAAAGATTACAACTCGGTGATCCAGATGATCACAAACAACTCTTGGTGATCTCAAAAGATCCCAAACTATTTTCTCACAAAAGATCCCAAAGATAGATTTTAAATTGATTGGCTCAAGTATGTGAGAAATCAACGTGCTTGGAAAAGAAAACACAAAAAAAATACTTGAGAAAAACTCTAGAAATGATATAAAATAATGGACAAGAAACTAGAATTTCAAAACTTATTTTTATTTGATTTTTCTAAAACTTTGAAAACAAATAAAGAATAAGAATTCTGGCACAAAAACTCCTTTGAAAAACTAGCTGAAAACACTTGAGAGAGAGAAATTTTGTTCTTGAAATTCTTGTTAAAAACGGCCCCCAAAACCCCTCCTCTTATAAGGTTTCAGAAACTAGCCGTTGAGGTCCAGAAAAGGTCAGAATTGACATGTCGGTTGACCGACCGTTGTTTTCCATTGAAAATTCAATAAAGGAAAAACTTATAAAAATTTGAGGAGAAGATTACAAATAATTAAAAAAAAAATTACAAGTAGATTTCCTCTGAGATTTCTGGGAAAGTGTGCCGGTGGGAGTCTGATCAACGCGCGATTACTTTGTCTCGTTGACGATGCGAATGATCGATCGTCGAATGCTATCGCTTGGGTATTCCTTCTTGCCTGCTTCCGGAGATTCCTTGAAAAAGGAAGGTCTTGAAGTATCAACAACTTGAACTTAGAGAAGTAATTCTCTGGAGCTTCTAAGAAATAAGGAAAAGTTAGCCTTGTTAGCTCTTGTGGTGCCTTCATGCCTCTCTTATTCTGCTCTCCTTTTGATTGCCTCTCTTATATATATATTTTTTCTTTTGGAGTGGAGAATATACGATATTAATTGCTTGATAAATAGTTAACCTTTACATTTAGAGTGCTTGGTTGGGTTTTTTATTTATATTTTAAAAATTTCAAGTCACAACTTGGTTATGAACTAAATAGTTGTTTGCTTGAAAAGAAAAGAAAATGATATGCTTTTCTGCAGGCCTCACAAATATAGAAACCAAATGTTTGATTGTAAGGAAAATTTTGTGAACATATTTTTTATGTCATTTTGTGTTCACAGAAATACAATCCTGCGTTTTAGATAGGTAACCTGGGGTCGAAGAATTTAACTAGAAAAAAAAGAGGAAATGTGATGGAAAGTTTTTATTTTTTATTTTTTTATTCACTGACCCGCACAGAACCCGCTGTCTCTCTCTCTCGCCCCCCACACCCCCCCCCCCCGCGTCTAAGCACTAGGGGTGCCATCGGATCGGATACGGATCGGATATTGCTTTTACCATATCCATATCCGCACCCAACCTTCGGATACGGATACGGATACGGATATTGGCGGATGTGAAAAAATGATATCCGTATCCGCCAAAATCGGATATCGGATATGGATCCGATATTAGCGGATCGGATGCGGATACTAATCGGATATATAAAAATGGATACGCTTAAGGAACAACTAAATAGATATACTTATATTACTTTTTATCTCGTTTACAACAATATTAAATGTGATACATATTATGATATTATTGTGGACATATCAATGCTTCCACCGTATTCATTGTCATTCGACTTCTATAGCAATATATTACACGAGCCCGGTGCTATATGTCGATTCGGATGGCATGATTGATGTCGAAATACTCAAAATATCTCATGCTACTCTTGCAAGAATCGGATACTTTCCACTATTACTTTTTCACCAACTCAAAGTATCAAAATTTATTGCCTCATTCCATTGAAGAATAATCTCTTTCATACGAATATCATTGTCAAGCACCCAACTTTCGGATATCGGATCGGATACGGATAGGATATTGTTTTTACCATATCCGTATCCTCACCTAACTTTCGGATACGGATACGGATATGGATATTAGCGGATGTGAAAAAATGATATCCGTATCCGGGTTGGAGGCGGATTCGGATACGGATATCCGCGGATAATCCGTATCCGGTGGCACCCCTACTAAGCACACAACAAAATTTCATTTGCCTCACACAATTCTAGTGGATTTTGGTTTTTTCGAACCAAAAAGGCCCTTAATAGACAGAACCAAAAAGGCTAAAATGATGCCCAAATCTTTAACGGGCAAAATTCAAGGATAATCCCATAGCGGGTTTCGGTGTTTAGACCCGCGACCCGCTATCTATGATAACTCCATCGGGATCTGACACTTCGACACTCAGCACTCAACAGCTCGTCAATCCCTTCTCGCTCTCAAATCCGACCCCGATCAGTCGACGGCAGCGCCAGAGACGAAGTCGACGGCGACGAAAACCTACTCATAGACAACGGTGACTGTTGGCGGTAGACGAATTCGAATTCGAATTCGGAGACGATAAACAAAGTAAAAGGTCAGTTTTGTTCCTATTTTAGCGTTTATGTTCTATTTCTCTATTTTACTTTTCGATACTAGATGAAGAATGAAATTCATGATCAATTAGTTAAACCTAAATGGCTAAATGATAGTTTTGTTTCATTTAGGGTTAGGGCTGATGTGAAAAGTTAGGGTTAGTTTTCTTGGAATGCTCGTAACTCATGCAATATTCATTTGCCGAATGTTGATTGCTTGAATGAATTCTAGTTAATTTTGTTTCATTTAGGGTTTAAATCGCAGGATTTGCACAATATTATTAATCAAAACCGACTGAAGGGAGGTTTTCTCCCGTGACTCATATAGAAACTTTCCGTCCAACTGTCCCCCTTACTTCTTTCTCTCTCAACCCCCTACTTCTTTCTCCTACTTCTCCCCCCCTTCATCTCTCTCTCTTCCCCTTCTCCTCCGGACCAATCGGTCCGTTTTCCACCAACATGGACGGTGCACTAGTATTTTCTCTTGTATGTCACTGGATGCCGTGATTTTTTTAGATATTAACTAGTATACCACATAGGTGGTCGAAACCGACGAGGTAGGCGACGGCAAGGGAGGGGTTAGGAATTTACTGAAGGAGGGGGCTCACGGGGAAGAAGGGGAAGAAGAAGACATACGGACAAGAAGGACAACTTCGCTTAAAGGAGTCACAGGAAAAAACTTCTTCGCTTTGCTTGTCGTTTTTGATTACTATTTCCATAACTGCTTAATTTAAAATTGCATGTTTTGTTTAGCATTTTCATTTTTTTTCTGTTGATATATTAGTCGGAGATGTGTTTATGATGTGTATGTCATTCACATAAATCCCCGCTACATTCATTTTTGCAGATCATTCTACTCACTGTTAACTTGCCATAAGTAGAAGGCAGTTATGGCTGACGCAGAAGAGAACAGTTCTCTATTTCTAATCTTCATTTTAACAATAATGGCCCTGCCTCTAGTGCCTTACACAGTTGTCAGGCTATGCCATGCTTTTTCTACAAAAACAAAGAGTATTAACTGCGAGTGCGCTGTATGTTCAAGGTCTGGGAAGTATCGAAAATCTATTTTTAAGCGGGTTAGTCTCACATTCTAACCAGCAATTATTCTCTCTTGTTTGATACGGTCTTTTTATTTTTATTATTATAAAATAATTTATGTAGCTAAGAGTATTAACTTGCAGATATCGAACTTCTCAACTTGTAGCAACCTGACACTTGTGTTGCTTTGGGTCATCATGGTGATTCTTGTTTACTACATCAAACATATAAGCCGTGAGGTATGTGATACATTTTTATTAGTTATAGAGCGGTTGGTTATTGCGCCACACACACACACATTTTTTAAATCTCCTCCAAGATTGGGTCACCTATAAACCTTATTCTATAACACAAGTTATCCTTATATACCTGGATCAGCTGATCTTAACCGTATTTCTTTTAGGGTGATTTTAGCCATATGTTATCGCTCTTTTATTTTTTTGATTTGTGCAAATAAGCATGCATATTCAGTCTAATGATGCAGGTCATGAAATTTTGAAACTGTCTTACCCTCCACACCCCGGGTTGGGGGGGGGGGGGGGGCAATTTCGTTTGTATCATGCATGTTGTCTGGTTTTATTTGTATAATAAATTTATAACACACTTTCACACATGCACGCATGTTGGAATTCATGTCAGTGTGGGATGGTTTGCATGGTAGAGAATCTATGAATGCGAAAACTGGACTTTCTCAGTTTACGTAGCAGGATATAAGGTTCGGCCATGACATGCGATATGCATGCTACACACTCGTTCACACACTAACGAGAAGTTTCTTATCAACTTACTTAGCAGAACCTAACATACACATATAAAAATAATTTGATCAAATCAGATAGCATGTCTCTGCTACTTTGCAGCTTAGGCAGTGAAAACCTGTGATTGTTCAAACTGGAAGTTTCTCAAGTTTCCTAGCAGGACAA
This sequence comes from Agave tequilana, assembly GCA_038442645.1. Classification (NCBI taxonomy): domain Eukaryota; kingdom Viridiplantae; phylum Streptophyta; class Magnoliopsida; order Asparagales; family Asparagaceae; genus Agave; species Agave tequilana. Next base: position 79,424 of record JAVJIF010010506.1, on the reverse strand, counting down.
GAGGTTTGGTCGTAAGAGGTTTGGTTGTAAGAGGTTTTGGTTGCTTAGAATTATGTTTTGTTGAGCATTTTTTTTGATATTTTATACTGAATATCGTGAAGATTTTTGGATTGTGATACAGAGTTTGCGAAAGGTCCTTATCCCTTTCTCTTCCATCATTTTAGATATTTATGGAAAAATTTATCTTCTCCTACTATTAAAATGCTAATGCCACCTTGATCCTGCATAGTATATAGGTTATTTAGTGGTGTAGGCTGGTCTGTAGCTTATGCTTGTCTACAATGTCGATCGTTTATGAACTCATGTAAGCTTGGATGCACAATTGTGACTAAAGCAATGCAAACAATGTTTCATTTGCATGATATGATTCATGAAATTTAATCCTAATGAATCAGTATCAATGCTTTTACCATTAGCTGTGATCAGAGTTTGATCCTAATGAATAGGTAACACAGAAGAACTGAATGAGGACAATAAGTAATTGATTCTGCCATGTTAACTAGGAAACTCTGACGACTATTTCCAATGAGTTTGAAGCATAATAATTAGCCTGAGTTTCAAAATTTAGATTTATCTCTGCTTGACTGAATGTTGTTGTGACATACATCTATATCCCTATTTGTCCTAATAATAGGTCCAGCATGGGGAAGTTGACACCATGTTTTATTAGTTGGCAAACACAAGGGCGGATTCACCAGTTAGTTATCTAGCAGTCTTGTAACCTATCTACAATGGCATATACATTGTGATTGTGTCTGGATATCCAAATTGAGGATTAACTTCTCTTTTTCTTTTTTCTCAGAGCCAACCATTTGAGCCATTCAGCATTCTTGGACTAGAGCCGGGAGCTTCAGACACTGAAATTAAGAAGGCGTATCGTAGACTTTCGATTCTCTACCATCCAGATAAAAATCCTGATCCAGGTTGTTAGTCTTTCTGTCTTTCATAACATTGATTGAAATTTATATAGGGTGCTTGGTTCTCATTTTGACTTAAGCTGCTTGCTGTGTTTCAGAGGCGCACAAGTATTTTGTGGAGTTTATATCCAAGGCATACCAGGCCCTAACTGATCCTATATCTCGTGAAAATTTTGAAAAATATGGCCACCCAGATGGCCGTCAGGTAGTGAACTCTCTTATACCTTCATTGGTACAATGCATGCTGGAGACTTTAGTTTCATGTATTATTGTGTTCATCTTTTTGACAATTCAGAAGCTTCGTTTTATCTCCTCTTTACTGTGCGTTGATCTGCTTCTGTGTTTCAGGGACTTCAAATGGGGATCGCTTTACCTCAGTTCTTGCTGAATTTTGATGGAGCATCTGGTGGAGTACTTTTGCTTGGAATTGTTGGAGTTTGCATACTTCTGCCATTGATGATAGCAGTTATATATCTCTCAAGGTCATCAAAGTATACTGGAAATTATGTTATGCATCAAACTTTGTCCACATACTATTATTTCATGAAGCCGTCTTTAGCCCCAAGGTGAGTCTTTTGCTTAATTTGTCTTTAGATATTACTAATTTTACTTTTAGAAGTTTGATCTGGTGTGTGTAATTCTATCTGGAAGTTACTAGATTAAGGCTGAATGTGGTGTTCAAGTCTTAAGCTGTAAACAGACAATGATTTGACAGGCTGTTGTTGAAGGAAATATGGTCTGTAAGACGCCTTCTAATCTCTTCCTTCCCAAATTTTAAGCAGTTGGGTTCTCCTAGCAGAATAGTTAGTGCTTTAAATATCTTATGGTCTTTGTTTGTGGTAGTGGGTGGAAATTTGATGTTATGTAGAATCACTGTCTCTTATTTTGTTTTTATGCTAAATCGTTTGTGTGAGGTGCACGTGTGTGTAATTCTATGTTTATGCATAAGCATATTGATGGAAGTTTGCTGATCACGAGTATCAAGGAGCCTACAAGAGTCACAGATGGCATAATTAAAGGCAACTGCTTCCTAAGGATGAAAATCAGGCTGGATAAATTCCAAGTCTTCTCTAGCATAAACAGGCATAATTAGCTGTTTTCATATCCAAACTTGTTATTTTATAGATATGCACATGTATATCCGAAACAAATATAGGTATTCTTCCTCATCCAGAGCCTTATGATATGCACATGTATAATGCCTCTCCTGTCCATGGTTTATTGTGATATGCACATGCATAATGCCTCTCCTGTCCATGGTTTCTTGTCAGGAAATGGGCACTGATTAAGAAAGGATTCATGCCAAGTTGACGTGTTGACAACATTGTAGTACTTTGTCAAATCTTTCATGGAACCTTATGATCCATATGCAATCTATTTTGATGGAAAAAGCTTTGGTTATGATGATTACCTTGGCCAAATCACAATAATGAAATGCTGATTCAGGCACCCCATTCACCATGAATCCTACCTAGCAACAAGTCTCTATATAATAAGACTGTGTAAGATTGTGTATTCATATAAACACTCCATGTAACAAACTACCTGTTTCATTTGTTTGTTTATTCTCACAGCTCTGAGTGGCACTGTAATTCTTTAACTCATTTATTTTTGCCTGTCCTGAAAAACTATCCATTCCTAGCTGACCTAATATCAAATATAGCAAGGTTATGGATGTCTTCATCAAGGCTGCAGAGTACATGGAAATGCCAGTACGGAGAAGTGATGATGAACCCCTTCAGAAGCTGTTTGTGGCAGTAAGAAGTGAACTGAATCTGGACCTTAAGAACATCAAGACAGAGCAGGCAAAGTTTTGGAAGCAACATCCATCTTTAGTTAAGGTAGTGTTTCCATGTTGTATTTAGTAGTGCATGATCTGATTCCTACTGACCACGTGATTATCACAAACGCAGTCACTGCCATTACACCACAATAATTTTCTGTATTGTGCCCTTATATAGTGGCAGTTGATCCTGTCATTAATGACCCATTAGTGACAAGGCGATAAAAGGGCTTCATATCCTCCTTTGACTATCTCTGTCATGCTTGAATGTGCTATTCTGATTCTAGACTTGAAAATTTCTTTCTTACCCTTTTCTCTCTTTCTGTTAATTTCAGATGGAATTGCTGACTCAGGCACAATTAACTCGTGAATCAGCTATGCTATCTCCAGCCCTCCAGAGTGATTTTAGGCGAATGCTAGAACTTGCACCTCGACTTCTTGAAGAATTATTGAAGGTGATTTAGTTGAAGCTGGCCTTTATTGCTTGAATTTTTTTCATGCACATTTCTTATTAAATTAATTTGAATCCACTCTTCTGTTCCCCATGCACAAAACCTTTGGAGTGGTTAGCTAACAAAGCAGGGGATACGTTCCCTGGTAATTCTCTTGTGGATCATTACGGTTACGAAAGACCAAGTGTCTACTATCTGCAGTTTTTTTTGGAAAGTTGTACTAGCAATATCTGCAGTTTATGAAGATGTTTGGTTGACCTTTTGGTAGCTAAGAACCATGGAGAATTAAAGGGGAACCAGGTTCTCTAGATAAGTACTTTTGATTGAGTTTATGGATGGAGGCGTGCAAGTCAAGAAGTATACTAAAAGTTGGAATTGGCTTCAGAAAAGTGGAGGCAACATTATGATGTCTGATTAAACTAGAGTTTCATTCTATTTATTTATTTTTAATCACTTTTGAATATTTGAATAAAATTAAAAATTTTTTGGCCACATGATTCTCAATCTTCTATTCAGGGATTCTTAATCTTGTAAAAATTCAAATACTGGTACGAGTAGATACCTTTCCAAACTGTCGTAGGTTACCTACACTCAATATTCTTTTCTTGATAGGCCGCTAGTGCAAATTGGAACGCAAGACACTTGGCAAAAAATATCTAAGCGCACTTGACTTCTAGCGTTCTTTTTGATTCTGGAAATAGCTCCAGAATCATTTGACCTAAATCTTACACTCGAAGAGTCCTGTGCGCGCGTGCGCGTGTGTAGAGAGAGAGAGAGAGACTGAGAGAGAGAGGGTTGGGTCCTTTGGGAAGGATATGGAGATGAATTCTTTCCATTCAATGTTAAGCTACTCAAATTGAAGATTCACTCTGTTGGAATTGATCTACATTGTTAAGAGTGCTTAAAAATAAATATTTAAATGTTTTAAACACTTTTCCTTTTTCATCAAGTAGGCGCAAAATGAACGGCCAAAATAGTGAGTTGGTTTGTTTAATGATGTAGAATATTTGAAATCTAACAAAAGTTGGTGTGTGAGGGTTTTTAAATGTTTAGATCATAATCAAATAGTTAGATCGAGAATTTGTATGTCTAAAGTTATAGATTTAAGTAATATGCTACTTTCGGCCGTCCATTTTGTGCCTACTTGATACATGGACAATAAAAACCAGAAAATACTTGATTTTTGGTTTTTAATTACTTTAAATAATGTAGATCAACTTCAACGGAGTGGATCTTGTATTTGAGTGCTGTAGCATTGAATTTGAGTGGGAGGGATTCATGCTCAAATTCTTCTGGAAGTAGCAAGTCTCTCTCTCTCTCTCTCTCTATACACACACACACATACACACACACACACATGTATGTATGTATGTATGTATCTTCCTTTATCTTTTTGGCTTGCACAGTAATGGTGCATGTTTCCCCTTGACTTAGGATACAATAGAAATTTTTTTGTCAGCCACATATATCTAAGTTAATTGAGATCCTGTCAGTTACAAGTGTGATCTTTGCATATTCCATAACAAGTGTTTTAAGATTTCTGCTGTTTTCCTTTATCATATTATTAAAAAAAGAGAGAACAATGCATATGTCCTATTTCTGTTCATGCATCTATGCATATTCAAGCATATACGATCATCTCAAGAAACCCGAGTATTATCGGTTTGAACAACCCTTCAAACTATAGTGAAGTTTGGTATTGATTACTTCTCTGATGAATATAGTTCTCCAATGTTTTCTTTTTGCGAACATCTCAATTCATGCGCTTATAATGAATGTCATCATTGATTGCTGCTAATGTTTTTTTTTTCTTTTCATTTTTCCAGTGGAACAAACTTACTCGAATGCTTGTAACACACATTCAACAGTATTGATGTTTCCATTATGCTTCCTGTTTTGTTTATCCCTTCTTTCCATCGAGGAATACTGATGTAAAACCCACCTGGATCGCAATCACCTTCAAACAAGATTTGGGTTTCCACCCCTTGCACGGGCTTCTCACCCTAAACTCGAGAGCAAAAACTCAAGAATTTAACACAATAATTGAATGAATGATTAAAACTTTTCCTCCAATTATTGTGTTAAATTCTTGAGTTTTTGCTCTCGAGTTTAGGGTGAGAAGCCCGTGCAAGGGGTGGAAACCCAAATCTTGTTTGAAGGTGATTGCGATCCAGGTGGGTTTTACATCAAATACTTGATTTACATTTGTGACTTTCCGTGTGGACACTAGTTCTTTACCGCAATAGACTTCGCATACATAATCTAATAATGTATTTCTCTTTTATGCACAGATGGCTGTTATACCACACACTCCCCAAGGACATGGATGGCTCAGACCGGCAGTAGGGGTAGTTGAGCTTTCTCAATGTCTCATCCAGGTGATTCATTAGCAATTACTTTTAGTTCCCGTGGAAGGTTTAATAAAACTTTATTACTAACTGTTAACCTGACATTGAATTTGCTATCCATTCCTAGCCAGAGAAGCTAGGAAGCGGTTATGGTTTTTATAGGCTAACAATGTAAACACAAAAAAATGAAAATAATTACCTAGAATATCTCCTTATTTGGATGAATATTTGAGTGACCAGTAGAAAGAAGATGCTCAGTATGTTATTTCCTCATTTTTAGTTAATTAGTTCCTAGAACATATGAAGCAAGAACATTCAGCAGGGCCCCCCATCTGTCTTAGATATGTATTTAATGTGAGAGACATCTTGGATACTCAAGAGACTCCAATTCCTGGTTGATTACGCGTGGGACACACATTTTGACTTATCCAAAATTTATATGCCTCTTATACTTATCCAAGACTACAAAACTATAGTAATGTTTAAATAATGGGATTCACAAGTCAATATGATCTGAGTCGACTGCTATGGAGGAAAACTAATGGATATGGACCTATGGATTGTATAAGTCCGGCGCTTCATAAATTTCTATGTGAGGGAGTGAGCGTTTTCATATTTTCAACTTATGCGAATGATGTACTTGTCATATGTTAGGTGGTTAATTTGTAATATTGATTTCATTTTGTGGAATGTGAATGTACACTGTGAAACCTGTTATTTCTGTTCTGTCTTGTGATAATTTGTTATTCGTACACACACAGGGTTTTTCTTATATATACCCCCCAAATCATCATATTTCTAAAATTTACCCCCAAATTCTTAAATTTGAAAAAAAATACCCTCACCGTTAAATTTTAACAGTTTAGAGGTGAGATTACTAAATTACCTTCATCTCTCTCTCTCTCTCTCTCTCTCTCTCTCTCTCCCCCCCCCCCTGACTATCTCTTTTAACACCCCTTTCTTTCCCCTGCCGCCTCTCTTCATCTCTCCCTCCCTCTCTCTCCCGCCGCCTCTCTCGGCGTGGCGGTGTTCGATTGCGGGCTGGGCCAACGCGGCAGGCGCGCAGACGACTTTGACCAAATAGACGCAGGTTTGAGATGTTCATGGCCTTGAACGGCTTATGGATGACACAGTCATCTGCAACACTGCAGCAGCTAGTCCCATTGTAGCCACAAAAGGTTAAAGGGGCCTTCAAGGTCACAGGGGCCCCAACTTACAATTTTCAACAAAATTGAGCACAATCCATCACATAAAATCCCCCCAAAAGAAAAAACCCCCATTACACAATAAGAAGAGATGAACTCACTTGAATCTATGCTCAACTGAAGGCCAAATGAATCGGGTATGAGCAAGAGGATGAGGAATGCGAAGGGAAGAGAACCCATCTTCAGTGGCTTCATCATCTCAGCCCAGAGTCAAATGGGAGTTGGCGGATGTTCAGGGCTGTTGGGTTTTATAAACATAAAAGATAAGGAAAAAATAAGAAGCTCAAAAGGGAGAAGATGAAGACATACATGGGTATGGGTTGGAGCGGCGGGGTTAGCCGGTTTGAGTCCTTACAAAGTTGGGTTGGGGCTAGACTGAGTCAGGCTAAGTGGACTCACTTGTCTTCTTCAACAGGTGATTTCAAAGCCCCGCCATCGTGAGCTATGGTTGGAACAAGAGTGATCCTCAACGTCTAGCACTTGAACTTGGCACCTTTCCCTGTCGGTATAAGAGGGGCCGACGAACTCATAGCAGAACCACTGCCAGAAGCCCCCTCTCTCATCTGGGCCGATCCACACACCAGGAATCAGAGGAACCCGAGGATCAATCAAGATACAAATACGGGCAAATCCCCCCTCTAAACACTCTCCATGTATTCATCCACTCGAATTGACAAACCGGCCTTTGAAATGCAAGCGTACCAGAGGTCCAACATTTGCAGGAAAGATTAGGAAGACACTCAAATATAGAGCTTGGGCGTGTCCTCTGCTCGAGGCTGAAAACTAGACCGCCATTATTCCGAGGCAAGTGGCTGCCTCGCCACCGTCCACGGCTATTGATAAGTACCCATGTTGATCCTTCTAATGGAATTCGAAGGTGTTGTATCCACATGAGCCGTGGCAAGGATTTCAAACCTGTGGTGAATAAACCACTTCCTCAACAACTCTTTCTGTAGCTCAGAGTAATCCGGCGACAACAAATTTACCCATTAGAGCAATATCCCATTGTTCTCTCACCGCAGAGAGATCCGATTCAGGAAACAAAACAACAGAGGGAACCTGAAATCAAATGGAACTAAATCCATTATTAGTTCAAAGTTCTGAATTCTCTCAAATATAAGACATATTAATGCATGAGAGGGTAATTTTGGGATTTCATAAAATTATAAGAAAATATTCTTTTTTGATTCTTTTTAACTGGGGGTGGGGGTAAATTTAGAAATATAAAAGAATTTTTTTGGGTGGGGGTAATTTTAGAAATAGGGAAAATTTGGGGGGTATATACAAGAAAAATTCACACACCCACTTGGCTACTTCAGGAAAGATTTGAGCATGAATCCTTTCCACTAAAATTCAATGCTACGACATTCAAATACAAGATCCACTCCGTTAAAGTTGATCTGCATTATTTAAAGTTATTAAAAACCAAAAAATCAAGTATTTTGTACTTTTCTTGGCTGTGCATCAAGTAGGCACAAAATTGGCGATTGAAAGTACCATTAATGCGAACATCAAACTACGTGTATGACATGTGTTTCACCGATGGAGAAGACACCTCGTTCCAGTTTTTCAGTAGTAGAACTCTATGTATTTTAGTTTTTTTTATTTTGAGTTTCTTTATTTTAGAGTTGTATTTTTATTAGGAGTTTAGTTTCTTTATTTTGGAGTTATAATTCTATTTTGATAGGAGTTTGAGTTGTATTCAAATTTTGTAAAAGCTTATATAAGGCCTTGTATCAAACAATTTTATGCAATGGAGAATTTTGATAAGAATTTGTGAGTGATTTTATTTCTCAAAGTTGTTTAGGATAGAATTTCTAATTTCTCTTAATTAAACCCTAACCCGACTTTTTTCTTCCTCCTACTTCCTTACCTCAGCCGCTGTCTCTCCTTTTCTTTCTTTTTCTCTCTTCACACCAGTCAAAGAATCTGACGCCGACTCCTCTTCTCTCTCGATCTCATCTCATGCGCGCCACCGGTCATCACCCCCATGCCATCACCACAATTAAAGCATCAATTGGATTTTCGGTCATAACTTTCACATCCGGACTCCGATTCGAATGATTTTAGTGGCGTTGCGATCATGACAACGAGAGTTTTGCAGTGGCATCTTTCATAGGCCACTGAGATCTCTGTGATTCTTGGTAGTTAATTTTCTTAAATATGGTCTATTTATTTGTGAAATATCTATCTCTGTTATTTTATTGATTTAATCCGCTGCCACAAATAGTGAGCTTGTGATATTCTGATAGCCTTATATTGGATAGCTCTTTTACATTGATTTACAAGCTTTTGTCATCTTAACTAGTAGTGCATTACCTTATTTCTGATCAAAATTGTTACCGTTGCATCACCTTTCACATCATTTCAAATCTTGAGGAAATTGAACGATATTATTTATGTTATAAATCTTTCTATAGATTTTGGCATCAGTTCTATTTTCAATATTGACTGTTTAGTGGATTATAAAGGTCTTGATGTTATCCCATTTGTTAATCAGCCTTCCTATGAGCTTATTCTCGAGAGCCCTTTCCTTTCATTACTATCAGATATTTTACCTTATACTACATGTCAAGTTGATAAATTCTTAGATGATAAAGTTATTACCACTCAATTTGATGGGATTCGAAAATATCTAATTTGTTGGACAGAAAAAGTACCAGTTGATGATACATGGCTAGACCGAAGTGAACGGCCAAAAATTGAATATGAAAATTTGAAACTATATAAAAGCACTTTCACTTCTAACTCGACGGAGTTGAGTTCTCTCCAACACAGTGAGAATGATGTGGACATCAAGCCACGTGTATGGCATGTGTTTCACCGACGGAGAAGACACCTTGTTTCAGTTTTTCAGTAGTAGAACTCTATGTATTTTAGTTTCTTTATTTTGAGTTTCTTTATTTTGGAGTTGTATTTTTATTAAGAGTTTAGTTTCTTTATTTTGGAGTTGTAATTCTATTTTGATTAGGAGTTTGAGTTGTATTCAAATTTTGTAAAAGCCTATATAAGGCTTTGTATCAAACAATTTTATGCAACAAAGAATTTTAATAAGAATTTGTGAGTGATTTTATTTCTTAAAGTTGTTTAGGATTTAAGTCCTAATTTTCCCTAATTAAACCATAATCCTATCTTTTTCTCCTTCCTGCTTCTAACTTCAGTTGCTCCCTCTCTTTTTCTTTTTTCTTCTCTTCTCCGCAACAAGCAGAGAATCTGACACCGACTCCTCTTCTCTCTCGATCTCATCTCACGCGCGCTACCGACCATCACCACCGTGCCATCACCACATTTAAAGCATCAATTGAGTTTTTGGTCATGATGGGGACATCACACCAGCAATAGTTATCTTTTTATGCCTTAGTCTATTTTTGAGTTTAGATTTTTTTTTTATAAACTTAGTCCCACATCGGTTGTGATGGGAAAGTTCACTTTGTAAGAGCCTATATAAAGAGGCTCAACTCAATGAATAAGCAGACAATGATTAAATAAAACTTTTCAGTTAAAATTTCAGAGCTCTTGGGTTCTTGAGATTGGGGTGTGAAGCCCGTGGTGCATGGGGTGTGAAGCCCGCGTAAGGGGTGCGAAGCCCAAAGTTATCTGGTTCTTTCTCCAACCCTAATCTCTCTTTTCATTTTATTTCTTGTAAACCCTAGTTTTCTTTTTTATTTGTATTCGAAGGTGATTGCGATCCTGTATTACATCAATTTGGTATCAGAGCTTTGGTCTCAATCCCCTTCGAATTTCTTCTCTTCCCAAATCCTAAATCTAGATCTGGATCTCTAGATCTAGATCTACTTTACAAAAAAAATCGATTATTGTTAGATCTAGATCTAAATCTATAGATCTATTTAGATCTACTTTGCCCAAAAAGAAAAAAAGAAAAAGAAAGAAAGAAAAAAAAAAAAAAAACAGAAAAACAGAAAAAAAAACAGAAAAAAACAGAAAAGAGGGAAGAAACAGGAGAAAAAAAAGAGAGATTTTTTTAAAAAGTTACTGTTCACCGTGAACAGTAATTACTGTTCACTGTGAACAGTAATTACTGTTCATCGGTTACTGTTCACAGTGAACAGTACCGCCATCTCCCACCCCCAACCAGTCCGGAATCTGTTTCTCGCCCGTTCGGAGTCCGTTTTGAGCTCTGTTCGAAGCGTTGGGTTCGTGACTGAGCCCCGAAGCCATTACAAAGATTTCATAGCACTTGAGCAACAGATCTGACCTCTACTAGCTCGTATTTGGCCCCAGTACTGTCTCAGCAGCAGAGAATCAGTGTTCTGACACATCTTCAGCCCAATTTGAGTCCAATTCAAGCTACCGATTTATTGGGTAACATCTGATCTTTATGCATTGAGTTTTATTCATGGGATTTTACTTTTGTGGCAAATACATTTATACTGATGGGGATGAAAAGGAGGTTGAAAGTGACATGTATGCAGCTCTCCCGTATTTTCGGGGTTTTTATGATCAAGATGGGTATGAAAAGTGGGAAAACCATCTTGAGCATTTCTTCAGGTATTTCTCCTTGACACCTGCGCAGAAGTGTCATTATGCCCAAATGAAGTTAGCTGGAGAAGCTTATTGGTGGTGGGAACACAATCATATCAACTGTCGAGATTGGCTTATCCTACAAGAACTTCTTCATGCCCGGTATGCTCCACATCTCGAGGGGCCACAATTCAGCGATTTGGTTGCTGAATGTAAGGAGATTCTCGCTGGCATGATTAAGAAGCTAGAAAGTAAGCCGATACAGGCTGTTGAAAATCCAGAATCAGAGCCAGAAATTGATGACAATCTAGAGCCAAAGCCGGAAGTTTATGATACGCCAGAGCCAAGACCAGAAGTTATTGCTGAGTCGGTGTCACAGAAAGAAGAGGTTTCCTCACAACCTATGAAAGTTGAAGGTCTCCCTATTGAGACCCTTGTAGATCTTCCAGCGGAGCCTACTTTGAAGTTAGTACCACCATTGGCAGCTATGAGTGTATCATTTTTTTTAAGATCGCCTGATGTGTACGACCAATTGCAGATATGTCTACAGGAGCCAGGCTCACAAATGATCAGGGCACTTATGGTGCAAAGTGCAATCTGTTCAGTTTTCATCATGGATGACGTGCCTCAGTTTGCTATTGGTGTCTTGATCAAGCTGTCATCTTTTATCGATCCGACAAGGAGACCGGTTCCACCTCCACCACCTTGGTCTCGATGTGATGCATTAGTGCCACTGTCACGGCCACCACCATGGCCCGATTGAGATGCTTCATGAGAGGTGTCCTCACTCGATAGGGTCGACTCTCCCACCCCGGGGGAAATGATGGGGACATCACACCAGCAATAGTTATCTTTTTATGCCTTAGTCTATTTTTGAGTTTAGATTTTTTTTTATAAACTTAGTCCCACATCGGTTGTGATGGGAAAGTTCACTTTGTAAGAGCCTATATAAAGAGGCTCAACTCAATGAATAAGCAGACAATGATTAAATAAAACTTTTCAGTTAAAATTTCAGAGCTCTTGGGTTCTTGAGATTGGGGTGTGAAGCCCGTGGTGCATGGGGTGTGAAGCCCGCGTAAGGGGTGCGAAGCCCAAAGTTATCTGGTTCTTTCTCCAACCCTAATCTCTCTTTTCATTTTATTTCTTGTAAACCCTAGTTTTCTTTTTTATTTGTATTCGAAGGTGATTGCGATCCTGTATTACATCAACTTCCACATCCGGACTCCGATTTGAATGATTTTAGCGGCGTTGTTACAACGAGAGCTTTGCATTGGCATCCTCCACAGGTCACTGACATCTCTGTGGTTCTCAGTAGGTAATTTTATTTAACACAGTCTATTTATTTGTGAGATATTTATCTCTGTTATTTTATCGATTTACTCTATTGTCACAAATAGTGAGATTGTGAGATTCTAATAGTTATGTAGTTGCTAGTTCTTTTATATTGATTTACAAGTTTTTGTTATTATAATTAGTAGTGCATCACCTTATTTTTGATCTAAATCGGTATCACTGCATCAACACTTTTGTTAAACCTATCATCCTGCATTATCGTTTTGATTATTTTTCTACCCAAGATCATATAGTTGGTGAAATGTAGCGAAGTTTTGTTTTATCACTGATTTTTGGTACACACGCATCACGTTTCACATCAAGCATATTACTTACATTTATGACTTTAGACAAATAAATCTCGACCCGACCATTTGATCATGATCTAAGCATTAAATAACTCTCACACACCAACTTTTGTTAGGTTTCAAATATTCTACACTGTTAAACTAACCAACTCATTATTTCTGATGCGGACACCGTGAAGCCGAAACCCAATTCAAAGCCTAATTCAAAAGCATGAAAATTGTACTAAAAGACGCCCAAGAATTCTATAGCAATTTGGTTATAAAAGGAGTTGTAAAATCATAGTAGTATTAGAAATTCTAGTTTCTATTTTCTATATTTTTGTTTTTAGCAATACAATATGCAGTAGGAATGTAGGATTACTACCTTTTTTATGTATTTTATTCTTTCTTTTAGAATTTTGATTTCTTTTAGGATTAAGATTATGTAATCCAAATAGATGTAGGAGATAAAATTTTATAGCCTATATAAAGGTCATGTATTCACTTTTTCAATAGACAATCAATGAAAGTTTTTCTTCACTCTCAATTTGAGTTTGATTATTGGATTTCTCGATCTTAAATTCTGTTAGTGGTGGGATGCCCTAATCAGACTCAATTAGTAGTGAGATGCTCTAATTGATTTATCTATCTTTATTTTCTCTCTTTATCTCCCCTTCAAATTTCTCTCTCAAATAAATCTCTGTCGAATACTTCATCGATAAATCCCTCTCTCCCTCGTCATGCATCCTATAACTTTAGCCTCGTTTGCATAAGCGCCTTGACGCCTCGATGACACTGTTTTTGTTGACTGTACATGTTCTCAGCTGCGTGAGTTCAGAGATCAACCAACAATCACAAACAAGCTAAAATTAAATTTATAATCATTTCAGGTATTTTTTTCTTATTACATCAACTCTTTAATTACAACTCTAGATGTATATCATCCAGTCTGCTATCTATTCTGATCTTCTGTCCAAATTAGAAGTGAGCGAATGATTCTGTTTTTCATTGTGATTGCTTGATTTTTTTTTATTGCGTATAGAACTTGATTTCCTGCATAAACAAATTTTTTTAATTAGTTCTTTAAACATTGAAATTGATAAGCACTATGCTCAATATAGCATAACCTAATATCATCTGTTTTAACTCAATTCCTACGAACGATCTTTCTTGTTGGTGAAGCGTATCTTTGAATTAATTTATCTATTGCTTCTGCCCTATACACGTTTTACATCATCTTGGTATCAGAGCACAATTTAATAGAATTTGCATATTAGTCATGTTTATTTGCTTTCTTTATTCTAGTTAGATTTTATTCAAAACTCAAAAATTAGTGTAAATTAGAAAACCTTGAAAGGTATGTCTTTCACTAAAATTTCATACAATTGATGCCTAACTAAGGAAGGGTACTCAACATGGTTCTGTAATTAAGGAACGCTAAGTGCGAAAAATCTCACATGAGTTGCGCCAACTGATTAATTGGACTGGTAAAATTGGGGTTTAACTGACCGGACAATTTTAGAAAACAAAATTTTCAAAAACCAAATAAAAAAATTCAAAATCTAAAAGAAAATAAAAATATAGTATAAATTTGCATTCATATTAGGACTCATACATTGCATGCCAACCCATAGTGGTACTCCATACTTGCGTGAAGAAGTTAGTGAACCAACACTGATTCCATGACCTTCCAACCTGCCCTAGCTGATCTTATGACTAAACTTGAAGCCTTGACCTACGATACGGCTCAGACTCGAGCTGATCTACACGAAGCTAAAAGCAAGTAAAAGGAATATCTTTTTGAGAGTCCACTACTGGAGAAAATTCATCCTCATCGCGAAACAACCGTCGTGATAACACTGATAACCCATCCACTCCCGATGATCAATATCTGAAGAACATCAAGATCGATGTTCCCACCTTTGATGGATGTCATGACCCACAACTTTTTCTAGATTGGACACTCCAGCTAGATAAGTACTTTACATGGTACAATCTCACTAAGCCGAGGAAAATTAAGTTCATGAAACTGACCGGTCAAGCTAGTCAGTACTAGAGTAACTTAGAGAACACACGTGTATCCAGACTTCAATGACCTATTGAAACGTCGGATATGATGAAGGATGAGCTGAAAGGCAAGTATGTGCTACTATCATTTAGTGACTGTCTTATAGATAAGTGGCATCAATACACTCAAGGTAATATGTAATGCCTCGATCTCGTGGGTACGGAAACGTTACTGCGACGTATATACGCAGGTCGGGGATACCCTCACGTATATACGCTAAGCATCAGTACAGGCAAGAATCAGAGTACGGAAGCATAGTGGTAACATACAATCCAGCAATAATAACACCAGTACACAGTTATCACAAGGCATGATATAATATCTGAAGAATATATGATCACTAGGAAGCACAAAAGCAGGAGGCGCAAAATGAAATACTGGAAAGTACTCACAAGAAGCATGATGAGAATCTCGCGAGCCGATCAAGGAGAGGCTGGAAGAAGGAGAGTCCGGATGGGCCACTGCTAATTCACGCTCCCGCTGCGCCCTCTGATCTACTACAACAAGGCCGCCACGGTCCAGACTCCAGGATCTGGACATGAGGATCCAGGATTGTTAGCAACCCTAGCGAGTACATAAAATAAAGTCAGATGGCGTGCATAACAGGCACATGTGTACATGATCAAGTGATGTGGTCCAGGCATACAGGTACAAGAAATGACAAGTAATATAAAGGAAAATACATGTATGTCAGTAAATCTGAATCGGAAAACATGCATGGAAAACGGTATAGAGAACATAGGTACACATAAGTATGCGACAAATAAAACATTAAATACGTGATAAATACACTAAACACGCGATAAATATAAGTATGGACAAAACTAGTTGTATAAGCTCAGATTTTGGATTCATGGGCTTGATACGTTGAGGGGATAATCCAAACAAGAAAATCCTCATCTATATACCACATATCCGATGTCACCATCATCTGAATTCATACAACTTGAGTTGCCCTCAGGGTAACAGAACTAGAGTGTGTCTTGAGTTATCATTGTGCCACATATATCATATGTCATAATGCAGGGTGTCCACTCAGAACATAACACTGTAACTGAAATATATAGCATTTTAATTAATTCAATAATAATAGCCAGTACCGTTTGATATTTCAATCGCCTCCCTACCAGCGCCTCACATCACCTATAGTCCATACTAGAGTTCGCACTCTGTAGAACTTACCCGGGTCTGATATGCGAGTATTAGGACCCGAACAAAGGAGAGACCAAATATCACACGTTCCTAACGTTATTACTGTTTGGTTGTTTTATGTTATTCATCCGATTCATATGCTTTTGTATGTGCTACCGGCATACATACATCCACTTATGAATAAGACGAGTTATTATTTGAAAACTGATAAATCTGATGTCTCATATTTATAGTGGGTCCCGTCTCTGCTCGGGACCAGCTCAGGAGTACAGGCTGCTGCTTCCGGGGACTTATCATTACGCGCCTCACACGACACTTCAGATTCAGGCTATTGCTTCCGGGGACTTATCATTACGCGCCCCACACGACACTTCAGATTTAGGCTACTGCTTCCGGAGACTTATCATTACGCGCCCCACACGACACTTTAGAAATATCACCATTATAAATATGACATCATACCGGTTTCCATCAGTTTCCCCCACCCAGTGTAAGTTGAGTATTTTTATTATATATATTGCCCAAGATAATGTCCACAAGTGTATACAGTATAACCATAATCATCCAACTACGGGAATTAACAGGAGTATAATATCAGGAGTGACCCCTTTTAAGGGGTTCAGGAGTACAGGAGTATAGGAGTTCAGGAGATACAAGAGTACAGGAGATACAGGAGTGCCAGATGTCTGGTCACATAATAATCATGAATATGCCAGGTAATACAGGTGTCAGGTGTCAGGTGTCATATATCAGGTGGCAAATATAGCATGTAAAATACCGGTGTCATGTATCAAGTGTCAAATATAGCATGGCAAGTACCGATGTCAGGTATCATATGTCAAATATAGCATGGTTGGTACCGGTGTCATATATAGCATGGTAAATATTGGTGTCAAATATATCATGGCAAGTGTTGGTGTCAAATATAGCATGGCAAATACCGGTATCTTATATCAAGTAATAAGTATAGCATAGCAAATACCGGTGTCACGTATCATATGTCAAATATAGCATATCGGTGTAAAAGTTACAGTGGCAATGACTAGGCATATAACGGTAATAGCAAAGCATATAGCAATATATAAAATGTACTTGCATGATGATAAAATAAATGTATGTTAAAAAGAAACTGTACTCGTCTCAATACCGGAACGCAATACCGAGTAATATCCGGGAAATTCACGAACACCACGATCAAGCCAACAATCCGAATATATATAATATAATAATATATAATATATATAAATATATTTTAGAGAGAATAAGAAAGGAGAGAGATTTCTAGAGAGAAAGTTTTTAGAGAGAGAAAGAGGGATTTCTAGAGAGAGAAAGTGTAGAGAGAGAAAGAGAGATTTCTAGAGAGAAAGTGTAGAGAGAGAAAGAGAGATTTCTAGAGAGAAGGTAGAGAGAGTCTAGAGAGTGATTTTAGAGAGAGTGAGAATAGGAAAGGGAGAGAGTAGAGAGAGGGAAAGAAGAACCAGGATAGAGAGATGAGGGGAGAGAGTGAGAGAGAGAGAATAGGTAGAGAGAGAAAACAGGGGGGCAGCAGCCCCCCTGCTCACTCCCAGGGGCTTCCAGTTAGGGGTGCCATCGGATCGGATATGGATCGGATATTACCTCTACCATATTCATATCCGCACCCAACCTTCGGATACGGATACGGATATTGGCGGATGTGAAAAAATGATATCCGTATCCGCCAAAATCGGATATCAGATATAAATCGGATATTAGCGGATCGGATGCGGATACTATTCGGATATGTAAAAAATGGATATGGTTAAAAATAAATTAAACAGAAATACTTATATTACTTTTTATCTCGTCTAGTACAATATTAAATGTGATACATACTATGATATTATTGTGTACTTATCAATACATTCATCATATTCATTGTCATTTAACTTCTATAACAATAAAGTACACGTCCTCTGGTGCTAAATGCTGATTCGGATGCTATGGTTGATGTCGAAATACTCAAAATATCTTGTGGTACTCTTGCAAGAATCGAATACTTTCCACTATTACTTTTTCACTAACTCAAAATATCAAAATTTAATGCCTTATTCCATTGAAGAATAGTCTCCTCCGATATCATTATGAAGAACGCAACATTCGGATATCGGATCGGATACAAATAAGATATTACGTTTACCATATCCGTATCCGCACCTACCTTTCGGATACGGATACGAATACGAATATTGACGGATGTGAAAAAATGATCTCCGTATCCGGATTAGAGGCGGATTCGGATGCGGATATCCGCGGATAATCCGTATCCGATGGCACCCCTACTTCCAGCCCCTGGCCGGCGTCGCGCCGGCGCTAGGGTGGCCGGTAGGGGGGAAAGAGGAGGACAGGGGGGCAGCAACCTCCTTGCTCACGCCAGCCCAGGCTGGCTCTGCCGCCCCCTGGCTGCGGCCAGGGGGCACAGTGCACTGCGCCGGCCGCCGTGGCCAGCGCAGGCTGGGTTGGCCGCCGGCCACCCCAAAGAGAGGGGGAGAGAGGGAGAGGGAAGGAGAGAGAGAGAAGAAAGAGAGGGGGAGAGGGAAAGATCAGAGAGAGGAGGGAGAGGGGGGCTGGCTGCCCCTCTCCGGCTAGTGGCTGCCGGCGGCGGCCCTGGCCGCCGGCGTGGCCAACAGAGAGGGAGAAAGAGAGAAGGGAGAGGGGGCTGCTGCCCCCTCCACGCCGCGCACAGGGGGCTAGGAGGCCCCCTGGCCGCGCCCAGCCGCCGGCAGCGCGCCGGCGGCGCTTGGCCCCTCCCACCGGGGCGCCGGAGGAAAAGGGGGGAGGCGGTCGTGGGCGCCAGTGGAAGGGAGAAGGAAAAAAAAGAAAAGGAAAAAAAGGAAAAAAAGGAAAAAGAAAAAGAAAAAGAAAAAGAAAAATGGATTGATTAGAAAGGGAGGAGGAGATGTTTATTTAAAAGAAAATTTTGATGTGATAGGACATGGGTGGCAGGTGATGTGATTGGGGGAGTGGCTGTGTCAGGTTGACTTTGGGAGGGAAAGAAAATGAAGAGTGAAGGGGAAAAATAATATTATTTAAATAGGGTAAAATTTGACTGTTTCAGAATCGCTCCGAAAAATTCTCAAAAATAGTAAATATTATTTTAAGATACTCGGTGAAATTGGATTCGAGAAATTCAATGTAGATTTCAAATTAAAAATTCTGGAATCTTCTGGCGGTACTGGTCGACACCAAAACCAGTGGATTTTCGATAAATTTAGAAAAATCCCAAAAAATGAATTTAGATAGAAAATGAAATTCTAAGAAGTAATGTGAAAGCCGTTTTTAAAAATTCAATTCCATTTGAAAATTAAAAATTCGGGAATCAGTCAGCGATGCCGACCGACGCCGCTTTTGGAGATTTTGCAAATAATTCTGAAAAATTTTAGAAAATCATGAAAAATCTAAAATATTGGAAAACGATGTTGGAAACTGAAATCGGTCAAACCGGATTACCAGAAATGCCAATTCGAGCAATGCACTAGGTTCGGGCCCCTAGTTCAGACTAGGGCTGACTCCGAGTCCACGAATCCAAATCCAATAGAAAACAATCACACCAATAATCATAAAACAAAAACAAATACAAGATAAAGCAAAGAAATATGTTAGAAAAATTAGAATACGTATCTAAGTACGTATTCCAGAAATGGGGTGTTACATTATAAATCAGCAAAAGAGTACGTTGCGAAATTCGATGAGTTTCTCATTAGATGCAGTACCTTTAGTAAGGAAGGATAAGCTCAAATCCTTTCTAGGTTTAGAGTCAGACTTAGAGAAGACTTGCGAACTGAATTGTTAGTTAGAGGAGTCACCGAATTATAGAAAGCCTACGCCATAGTTTAAGATCTAGATTCCCTTAGGTCTAACTACAATATTATGAGTTTCGATTCAAAATTGAGTGTGATTAGGACTTCCTTTTCTTCTCAGTTCAATAAGTCTAGCACCCAATCCTCCTCTCGAAAGAATAACTTCAAAGGAAAACGAAGTGATGATCGTAGCAAACCCTCCGAGCAAAGTTTTTCTAAATTTAGCTCCTCCACTAAGTGTTATAGATGTCAAAGTTACGGTCACATTGCCGCTAACTGTCCTAGCGAAATGAAGATCACCTTCTTTAACAGAGTTCCCACACAAGCTCTCGAGTCTGATGATGAGGAAGTTACATATTACCTAGATATAAGTGAAGACGACGATTTTGATTATGACGAAGAAGGTTCTGATACTGAATGTAACTATATTTAACTCATACCTTCAAACTACATGGATGGAGATAATACGATAAGATATAGAGGCTAAAGGTCTTAGTGAAGGCATATTGCTCGATAGGAATGAGTAGAAAAGGCTGATCCATGTGCTCGATCCGGCGTAATTCTCTTTGGTTCATGTAGCCTACCCCAAATACTTGGGACAAATGGCTTAGTTATTGTTTATACCTTTAAACTACATATCTGTCGTCCGGTGTGCATTCTCACAAGAGAAGGACGATTGGAGAAGAACTGCTATCTTTCACACATTCATTAAGATTGGAGACAAGAATTGAAAAGTAATAGTGGATAGTGGAAGTTGTGTCAATGCAGTATCGTCCAAAATGATTGAGAAGGTTGGATGGAAGGCTGAACGTCATCCCCATCCATAGGTGTCATGGATCAACTCAACCGCCCTAGATGTGAAACAACGATGTGTTGTCTTGATAGAGTTTGATGTTTATAAAGACAAGATATGTTGTGTGATGTAGTCACCATGGATGTAGGTCAAATCATATTAAGACGACTATGGCTCTACGACAATGATGTTACCATTCATGGTTGATCAAACATGTGTCGGTTTGAGCATGAGGGTAAGAGATTGAATTGACACCTTGCCGACCTATAGCTAAAAAGCTTAAACTTAATGCACCGAAGAAGTTGAAAGGAATTAATTTGATCAGTGCTATGGAATTTGAATAAGAACTTAAGAACGGTGCCCCGTTCATGATCCTAGCTGCTAAAGAAGTGGTTAAAATGCCTAATGGCACTATTCCTCCAGGAGTTGTCCCCGTGATTGAGGAGTTTAGTGATGTAATCCCCGAAGGCCTTCTGAATAGGTTACCACGGATGTGACATCCGACACGCTATCGATTT
Source organism: Agave tequilana (assembly GCA_038442645.1). Taxonomy (NCBI): domain Eukaryota; kingdom Viridiplantae; phylum Streptophyta; class Magnoliopsida; order Asparagales; family Asparagaceae; genus Agave; species Agave tequilana. The sequence goes on along the minus strand of JAVJIF010010506.1, from coordinate 58,269 downwards.
AGTACCCGGATCAAGTCTACCAAACTTGCCACATTACTGAATGAACCCAACTGAGCATGCCGAGCTCAAGAGGCAAGTCGATGCATTGGTAGAGAAGGGCTTCATAAGAGAAAACATGAGCCCATGTGCGGTCCCCGCATTATTAACGCCGAAAAAGATGGATCAAGACGTATGTGAGTGGATAGTCGAGCGATTAACAAGATCACAATGAAGTATTTCTTTCCCATTCCGAGGTTGGATGATATGCTGGATATGATGCCTAGTGCCATAATCTTTTCTAAGATAGATCTTAAGAGTGGTTATCACCAAATCCGCATTCGTCTGGGAGATGAATGGAAGACCACTTTCAAGACGAAAGATGGACTATATTAATGGATGGTTATGCCTTTTGGATTGACCAACGCTCCGAGTACATTTATGCGAGTGATGACTCAAGTGCTACGACCTTTATAGGAAAATTTCTTGTAGTTTACTTTGATGATATCCTCATTTATAGCCACTCTCGTCAGCAACATTTAGACCACTTACGTCAAGTTTGTACTGTGCTGAGAAAGGAAGAATTGTATGCTAACCCGAAAAAGTGTCTTTGTTGCAACACAAATTCACTTTTTAAGCTTTGTCATTTTTTCGAACGAAGTTTCTTCTGCAGATTCCGAAAAAGTGAGAGCCATTGACGAATGGCTGGAACCAAAGACCATCCGTGAGATGAGAAGTTTCCATGGACTTGCTATCTTTTACTGACGGTTTATAAAAGGGCTCAACACTGTCATGACCCTGACTACGGATTGTCTAAAGAAAAGTGCGCTTGCATGGTCTAACATTGTTGCTAAAGCGTTTGTCGAGATTAAGACAAGAAGGATCAGTGCCCGAGTTATGCGTCTTCCTGATTTTTTCTAAGATTTTTGAAGTAGCATGTGACACATACGACATAGGTATAGGAGTCTTAGCTCAAGAAATGTATTCGGTTGCTTACTTTAGTGAGAAATTGAATGACGCTAAGTAAAAATACTTTACCTACGATAAATCTATGCAGTAATTCAAGCACTTCGTTATTGGCGACATTATTTGCTATTGCAAGATTTCATTCTCTTTTCTGACCATGAGGCTTTGAAATACATATACTCCCAAAAGAAGTTGAATAATAGACATAGTTGTTGGATTGAGTTCTTACAGGACTACACATTCACCCTACGTCACAAAGCGGGAGTTGAAAATAAAGTCATCGACGCTTTCAGTCGTTGAATGTTCATTTTGACTAAGATGTCAACTGCAGTTAATGATTTTGAGAGATTGAAAACTGAGTATGAGTTATGTCCCGATTTTCATGAGATATATGCAGAACTACAAGATAGAACTACACGAGAAGTTGATGGATTTGTTCTGCATGATGGATATTTGTTTATAGGCCGTAAGCTATGCATTCCAAAAACTTCTCTTAGAGAATTTCTTGTTTGGGAATTGCATGCCAGTGGTTTAGCTGGACACTTTAGGAATGAGAAGACATAGAAGCTGTCGAGTATATGGTCTATAGGCTAGTTTGAAACACGATGTTGATAAACATGTTCGTAGATGTCACATTAACAACTAGTTAGACAATAAAAACAAACTACCGGTTTGTACACTCCACTCCCGTCTCAAATTGTTCTTGGCAAGATGTGAGTATGGATTTCGTATTAGGTTTATCGAAAACTTTGAGAAAACACGATTCTGTTTTAGTTGTCGTGGACCGTTTCTCCAAAATGGCCCATTTTCTTGTTCTCGAACTGCAGATGCTTCTAGAGTTGCTAAAATATTTTAGATGGTGTTGTAAATTACATGGTTTGCTTAAAACCATTGTGTCTGATAGAGATGTGAAATTCAGGAGTTACTTTTGGAAAATAGTTTGGCACATGTTAGGCACGAAACTGAAATTCTCCACTGCTTTCATCTCCAGACTGATAGTCAAACCGAAGTTGTCAATAGGAGTCTAGAAAACTTCTTATGCACGCTAGTTGGTGAACATTCGGAAAGTTGGGATTTTAAATTTGCCACTGCAGAGTTTGCATATAATACAGCTGTGAATAGGACTGCATGCAAATCACTGCATGAAATTGTTTATGGTTTTAGACTTAGATAGCTTATAGACCTTATTCATATGTTCGATCATATTAGAGTATCAGATTCTACATTATCATTTGCATCACATGTACATGACTTTACAAGAAAGTTATGGATAAGATTGTTCAAAGTGACGCCAACTACAAGCTACGAGCCGACGCAAGAAAAAAACTTAAAATATTTAATGTTGGTGATTATGTTATGATACGGATTCGTCTTAAACTATTTCCACCAGCAACTGTTAAGAAACTACATGCTCGTAGTGCTGGTCCATTTCAGAGTTTAAAGAAACTAAACGATAATGCTTATGTTATCGATCTTCCTCAAGATTTTAGTATCAGTTCTACATTCAATATTGAAAATCTAGTGGATTACAAGGGTCTTGATTTTAACCCTAACAACACATTTATGATGAGCCATCCCTTGAGCCTATTTCTGAGAAACATTTCCTTGCACCATTTTCAAATATATTACCTAATACAGTGAATCAGATTGATAAAATTGTAGATGATGAAATTATCACCATCAAAGATGGTGGGACTCGTAAGTATTTGGAATTGGTTCAATGGAAAGAAAAACCACCAACACATGATTCGTGGATAGATTGAAGTGAGTTGCAAAAGATTGATGCTGACATATTAGAGCAGTATGAGAGTTCTTATTCCTCAAACTCAACATGGTCGAGTTCTTTTCAACCGGGGAGAATGATGCGGACATCATGAAGCCGGAGCCCAATTCAAAACTCAATTCAAAGCATGAAAAGTGTACCAAATGAGGCCCAAGAATTCTATAGCAATTTGGTTCTAGGAGTTGTAAAATCAGCATAGTATTAGGAACTCTATTTTCTATTTCTTGTATTTTTTAGTAATAAGATTTGCAGTAGGATTACTACTTTTCTTTTTTATGTTTTTTTTAGACTTTTGATTTCTTTTAGGAGTAGGATTATGTAATTCAAATAGAAGTAGGAGATACAATTTTGTAGCCTAGGCCCCATGTATTCACTTTTTCAATGAACAATCAATGAAAGTTTTTCTTCACTCTCAATTAAATTTGATTATTGGATTTTTCGATCCTAAATTCTGTTAGTGGTGGGATGTCTAATCAGACTCAATTAATAGTGGGACGCTCTAATTGATTTATCTATCTCTATTTTCTCTCTTTATCTTCCATTCAAATTTCTTCCTCTCAATTTCTGTCGAATACTCTGTCACCAAACCCTCTCCCCCTCGTCACGCATCCATCAACTTCGGCTTCTTTTCCATAAGCGCCTCGACTTCTCGGCGGCACTGTTTTCGTCGACTGTACCTGTTCTCAGCTGCGTGAGTTCAGAGATCAACCAACAATCAACAAGCAAGTTAAGATTAAATTTATAATCATCTTATGTATTTTTTCTTATTACATCAACTCTTTAATTACAAGTGGAGATGTATCATCCAGTCTGTTAGCTATTCTATTCTTATTAGAAGTGAGCGAGTGATTCGGTTTTTTCATTGTGATTGCTTGACTTCTTTATTGCATTTAGATCTTGATTTTCTGCATAAATAAAAGTTTCTAATTAGTTCTTTAAACATTGAAATTGATAAGCACTTGCATGATCAACATAGCATAACCTAATATTATCTGTTTTAATTCAATTCCTACCAATGATCTTTCTTATTAGTGAAGCTTATCTTTAAGTTAATTTATCTGTTGCTTTCGCCTCATACACGTTTCACATCAATTTCGGCTGATCATTTTGCGTCTACTTGAAGAATAAGCAAAAAAAAGTCAAACATTTAAATATTTATTATTGAGCACTCATAACAATGTCGATCAACTCTAACCGAGTGGATCTTCTGTTTGAATTGCCTAACGTTGAATTTGAATGGGAAGAATTTATCTTTATATCTTTCCCAAATGTCCTAAGTGTGTATGTGCATATATATAGAGAGACTTGTGTAGTTCCGGAAGGATTCGAGGCCGAATCCTTCCTACTCAGATACAACCCTACATCATCTGAATACAAGATCCATTTCGTTGAAGTTGATCTATATTATTTTAAGTATGTATAAACCAAAAATCAAGTACTTTAATACATTTTGCCCATGTATCAGTGGGGGAAAACAAACGGCTTAAATAGTGAATTGGTTAGTTTAACGGTGTAGAACATTTGAGACCGAACAAAAATTGGTTTATAGAGGTTTTTAAATGTTTAGATCATGATCAAATCGCCGGATCCAGAATTGTATGTCTAAAGATATAGAGCTAACTAACTCACTACTTTCGGCCGTCCATTTTGTGCCGCTTGTTCGATGAGCAAAAGTATTCAAAACATTTGATTTTTAATTAATTTAAATAATATAGATCAACTTCAAAGGAGTGGATCTTGTATTTGAATGTCGGATGTTGGTATTTAAGTGAGAAGGATTCAGGCTCGAATCCTTCCGGAACTACACAAGTCTCTCTCTGTCTCTCATATATATATATATATATATATATATATATATATATGATCTGGTGAGAAGGAGATCTTAAGTGAGAAGAGTCAAAACCCAAGCGCCAGTGATTTGTACAAGATGCAAGGTCCGTTCCATATTCTATCAATAGGCTTAGGCTTGTTGGATCTCTGTTTCCCAACATAACCAAAGTTTGAATAGCTCTGGATGGGGATTCTCTTGTATGCTGTGCATTTACAGGAGGATTAAAGCTGTAGGGGTTGGTCATTGGCTTGTGAATGTCAGAACCAATAAATTAAGCAGACTAGATCCGACCAACAGGAATTTCTTGTAAACCTGGAAGTACAACATGGCAAGTACAACATGGTAATAAAGAAGGCAAGTTGATCTTAGGAAAGAATAATATGTATATTTTGTCCCATTTCCAGTCTAGAGGTCAAGATTCTCTCTCCCTTTGGTATTTCTTTAAGTCATCTGATCGAATCATCAACCCTCAACTCTCGAGCGAGTTACACTTTTACTAGATTATCTGCCTCCTTTTATCCCTCCATGAGCAAGCACGCTGCCCACTCTTATGGTTCAAAGTCTCGGTCTCGGCCGCCGACTTGGCCGGCACCGAGACGGATCGGTCTCGGCGACTCGGATCGGACTCGGACGATACGCGCAAAACGCTACATAGATTGTTAAAAAATTATGAAAAAATCATGACAAATCGTAAAAAACGTAGACATTAAAATTCATGTATCACATATTTAAAACATATCACCTAGCACTCAAACATAAAATGAAAGCATAAATACAAGCGTCGTCGGTAGAAAGATATCAAAATACATGCATAATATAGTAAATTGCGCAAAATAATTCAAAAGTAACTGCTAATATAGTCATTTCCACATTGAATTACTAGGAGGCACAAAATCATCATTATCATCATCCCCACGATAAGTATAGAAACCAGGTATATAGTTTCTATAAGGATAATAATATGTTTATGGGTGAGATTCTGTAGGCTGAGATGATTGTTCAGAGGATCCAGCATCAAAGTAATATCGTGGTGGAGGTTGTGCAATATAAGCTCCAGGGTGATAATACCCAAAACCTCGATATTTAGTGCTGCTAGTAGAATATTCACCAGTGCTAGAATAATCAGTGCTAGAATATTTTTCAGATGTCAAACCCAACCCCTGTAAATGGCCTTCAAGACAATGATGACCATGTGAGTAGTTATCATGTTCACTCGAATAATCATCGTTAGAACTGAAATTAACCAACCGATCCAAATGCCTACGCTGTTGCGAAATTCCCGCTCGGTCTCTATGATTTTTATCTTATGTGGCATAATATTCTGAATCCCATGTCATAGCACTACCTCGTTGGCTTCCACTAACACCATGACTATCTGCATCATTACCGCCATCACCTCTATTACCGATGTCATCACCACTACCACCGTCACCGCCATTACCGCTGTCATCATCACCGCTATCACCATCGTCGCCGCCATCACCGCTACTTTCGTCACTACGACGAATACCTTCATCCAATCAACCTAAGTCATCTGGTGGTAACATCGGTTCTCCCTCACGAATCCACTCATCCAAATATCATCATCATTGAAAATATTATTCAGATCAATTGGGTTATAATTGGGTTATAATAATCATCAGTGTCACTTTTGCATGTCAAGTTTCTTACTTGCAACCGCATATTGTAATGCACAAATACTAGTTTATGCAACTTATTCATTGCCAACCGTTGCGCAATTTTGTATGAATCAGCGACCATGTACTCCAATTTCTTTCACAATCCGATGAACATATTTGGCTTAAAACTTTGATGATAATTTTCTGCAGATTGGGAGCTTCTTCGTCATATTTAATCCACCAATCAGCTGGAAGAGATTGTTGCACTTAGGGGTGGCAATTGGGTCGGGTCGGGTCTAATTGGGTCGGGTCTTAAATGGGTCGACCCATAATCGGGTCGGGTCGACCCGACCCATAATCGGGTCGGGTCGACCCGACCCATTTATTTATATGGGTCAAAAATCCAAACCCAAACCCGACCCAGTATTATGTGGGTCGACCCGACCCGACCCATTTGACCCATTTAACTAAATGGGTCGGCCGGGTCGGGTCGACCCGTTAGCGGTAAATGTTTTGTAGGAACCTTGTTCTTGCATTCTATAAGTAGATGACAGTGGCATAATGTTGGTTTCAATAAGTTAAAAATCATAAAATCATGTATATCAAATGCAATGCTTCTTATTCTCTGAATAAAGGTGAAAGTATTAGTGGGATTGAGACAAACTCAGGGATTGTTTATGCAATATAATTTTGTTTATTTATGAGAATGTAGTTAAAATTAAGGGGCTTTAGGTTTTTCATAGAAGATTGTGTAATGTGTATGGTGTATTGGATTTTGATGAAGAAAGGATGGAGAGCTAAATTATGAAGTCCCTGAGCGGAAATGATAAATGATTCCCAAAAAAATCTCTGGATCAAAAATATAAAAAGGTAAATGGGTCTTAGCGGGTTTGGTGGGTTTGGGTCGACCCGACCCATTTATTAATCGGGTCTGGTGGGTCGACCCGATTACGACCCAAACCCGTATAGCTCAAACCCATACCCACTTACTCTGGGTCGGGTCGGGTCTGGCGGGTCGGGTCTGAATTGCCCCCCTAGTTGCACTGCTTTTCTAATCAATGAGCTTCTAAATTCTTCAACTATATCCACAAATAATTATCTGTGAGAATACACATCATAAGTGTTAATATTTGCATAACATTATATCGATGAAATAAATAAATTATTATTACCTCATTAATAGCTCTTGCTTGTTTATTCAAATCCGGCTCCAATCTTTTAATGACCTTTAATCCATTTCACTTCTGAATGTGTAGAATTTTTTTTTTGAATATTGGAGTGCTGGATTTAAAAATATGCTACAATAATGTAAGCACATGATTGTTACGATATGACAGTTTCAATTTCTACTCAATAAATATGATTTCTAGGCAAATGAATTACTAGCAGCATGCAAGTGTATACAATTGTCTCTCCCATCTTCTATCAATGATATTCCAGTACTTCTTCCAGTTTTTATTTGATGACTTTATAGCCAATTTTGCTCTATACATAGCTTCATATATAATAGATAATGTAGGTTTCTTGTCCTGGTCCACTATCTTCAAGACTCTAACAAGAGGATCTATAATGTTTTGGACCTCTCTTGCCTTCTTTCAAACCGGTCTGTTAGAATGAAATTAGAAAACTTATCTCGCAGACTTCTTCTACTCCTTGTTGAATTCACGACATTCGGTAGTCGTACACATTCTTTTCAAATCTTGCTCATAGCGAATAAGGATTTCAATAGAAATAAACTCGGTGGCAAACCGTGTTATACCTGGTCTCAACAAATCTCTATCTCTAGTAAATAGCTTCATTAAATTCATTACTTTGAGGCTATTGTAAATGAATGATGTGATCATCTTAGCATCGTTTAATGTCTCCTTGACTGGTTTCACATAACCAATATCTTCAAGCATCAAATCAATGCAATATACTGCACAGGGAGACCAAAACAAATATTTTCTCTTCTCCATCAACATATGACCAGCTGCTTTGAAACTTATCTCATCTGTTACAACCTGCACAATATTTTCTTCACCAACTTTATCAATACTTTATCAATTAGCGAGAATATATAATCAATAGTCTTCGAGATATTAGTAGTATTAACAGAAGTATGGTAGATTATGCTTCTATCACAATAAATCATGAAATTAACAATAGGCTTTCTATTTCGGGAACTCCTGCCATTACACATGATCGTGCAACCATACTGCGGCAATTTTATTTTTATTAAAGTAATATATACTTTAAGTTTTTTCATTTCCTCCTCAAATATAGATTGCCAATCTGGTACCCTGTAGGACCTTTTACACCTGGGTCTGCCTCCGCAGTAGTATTAATCATGGCTTGGTAGTAAGGACCACTATCAGTTACATTGAATGGTATTACATTGTAGTGAAAGAATTTCGTCATGAATTTTCTAAACTTTTTAATATTCTCAGTTGAGAACATGCTTTTGATTGATTTCTGTTTTGTTGGGAACATGTAAAATTCAATACCATGAGCTGAAATTTCAGCTTCTTTCTTAGTCATACTCCGACGCAATCCACGGTTAATTTCTGATCCTGAAGGCTGTGAACTACTGCCACCAATATCAACTCCTTCTGCCGATATCTAAGCCATTTCACGACTTTCTTTCATAGCTTGTTTTAGTTGTCTTCTTTCAACTCCTAAACTACCAATTTTTTCAATTTCATTATCAGAATCTTCATCGGTCACATCTTAAAAATCTTCCTCACTTAAAGATTTCATAAGTCGTTCTTTCTTGAATTTTATGACCGCTCTTTCTTTGCTACCTTCAGAAAGATGTCTCATTATTTGAGATACCTCTTTTGATACTTGCATGTATCCTTCCACCTGACCGGGTACATGTGTTATATATTACTTCAATCTAGTGATACCACCATGAATTTGTTTCCCACAATAATTACACTTCATAAGTTTTCTATTTCCACCAACAGGGGTACCATGTTCCCATCCAATATCGCGTTGATTTGGAGCCATACTGAAATTTAAAAATTATCTGTTAAATTAAATTAAAACTAAAATTAACTAAATTAAAACAAAATTAAATTAACTCAATTAAAATAAACTAAACTAGTTTATAATAGATTAAGCTAAACTAACTTAATTATCTAACTTCAATAAAATTATTAAATTACCTAACTTAATTATATTTACAAAATTTTATTAAATTAAATTAACCTAAATTAAGTTTAACTAAACTAAACTAATTAAATTAAATTTAACTCAAATAATTAAATCCAGTGAGAGGAACAGAGGGGAGAGAGGGACTGAGGGATAGAGAGAGGAACAGAGGGGAGAGAGATAACAGTGGGAGATGCAGAGGGAGAGATACAGAAATCAACGGAGAGAGAGGGAGGAGAGATCGACACAGAGAGAGGAGAGAGAGGGACGGAGACAGAGACAGGGAGGGAGAGAGAGATGGAGACAGAGAGGGGGAGAGAGGAATAGAGAGAGACATAGAGGGAGAGAGATCGGCGGAGAGAGAGGGAGGAGAGATCGACAGATAGAGGAGAAAGAGAGGGACAAAGACATAGACAGAGAGGTAGAGAGAGGAACAGAGAGGGAAACACATAGTAATGTTTTAAAAAACCCGTTATGTAACTCGTTATAACCCGTTACAGAACATAACGGCACCCGACCGTTATATAACACTAGCAAAAAACGCAATTCCCAGTAACGAGCGTTTTTTTGAGCGTTGCGAACGTTACGTTACGAAAATAACGTAACGTTCATAACTCACGTTATTTACACGAGTTGCTAAATATAAAACAGTAAAGCGATTTTTCTCCACAGACTAAATCGACATGAAACCCTAAATTGACGACGGCGAGCGAAGCATCGAAGCACCCCAGTGCATCTTCTCTTTGCAGTAGACGATGACAGCGGCGGTAACAATGACTCTCGTGCGATTGTCTCTCTCTGCAGTTCCTCTTCAATTGTATCTCTCTCATCGACGAGCATTGAAGTGCCCAAGTTCCTCTCTCTCTTTGATCTCTCTTCAATTGACGAGGAACTCGCCGTCGTAACACTCCAAAAAATCAAAAAACCACACGACTCTTCAATTAACGAGGAATTCATCGTCGAACTCTCTTCGATCTCTCTTCAATTGACGAGGAAGCGCACGATATCGGAGCACCTCAGTTCCTCGATGATCGCTAAAATTGTTGTGAGACTTGTTAAATATGTTATATATTATTTGATATTTTTAAAATTTTTAAAATTATTTTCATGTTTATAAAAATTCTTAATATAATGTATATATTTATTTTTGTTAAAAAAACGTTATTGTTACGTTATCGTTATTTAAACATTGACGTATAGGGAGAGAGATCGACGGAGAGAGAGGGAGGAGAGATTGACGGAGAGAGAGACGGAGACAGAGAGGGAGAGAGAGACGGAGACAGAGGAAGGAGAGATCGACAGAGAGAGAGAGAAGGAGAGGGACGGAGACAGAGACAGAGAGGGAGAAAGAAAGACAGAGAGAGACACAAAGGGAGACGGAGGCAGAGAGATCGACGGAGACAGAGTGGGAGAGAGAGACGGAGACAGACAGAGACAGAGAGATCGACACAGAGAGAGGGAGAGAGATTGACGGAAAAAGCGACGTAGAGGAAGAGAGAGGGAGAGATCGACGGAGAGAGAAAGGGAGAGAGATCGACGGAGAGAGAGAGATGCAGAGAGAGGGAGAGAGCGGTACCTGCTATGGGGAGAGGCGACGACGACGGGTGTGGGGATTTTTTTTCCTGCGTAGACAGAAACGCAGAGTGAGGGGGAGCGTCATGCTCCTCTCTCTCTCTCTCTCTCTCTCTCTCTCTCTCTCTCTCTCGAGTCTCCCCTTTATGTTCGAGAGTCAGGGCGCCGAGTCGACCTGGGTCGGCTCCGAGTCGGAACCGATCCGGGTCGACTCGGCGCTGCTCTTCGACTCGGGCCTCCCAAGTCGGATCCACCTTGGCCGAGTCGGATACGACTCGGCCGAGTCCTTCATCCATGACTCCTCTGATTGTATTCACTGTTTGCCGGAAAGATCAGTTATGGATGACAACCCATTGTGCCCAAAAGGTGCACTTTGGAGATCTTGGGTTGTGGTCAGTACGCTGCAAGTAATTGTGGCTCTTGAACCTTTTTATGAACCCTGAACACCCAAACCCCAACCCCAATCCCAACCCATTCCAACTGCGTCAGGACCCAGCCCCAAGTAACTGTCTCTATTCTGGCTTTGGTTCTTTCTTCTCCACTGAGAATGATTCAAGATACTGATTCAAGATTAATGATCCCGGGCAGGGTTTAATGATCCCTTCACTTTATCATGGTGATCGATACCATCCAGATAGGAAAACAAAATTATCCTGATAGGTTACTTCTTTATGCTGTAGGAATTACTGAAAGCATCCTCCAATACCTTTATTGTATAACCTTTGATTATTTTTCTATTATGCATCTAAAATGACATTAATCATGTTACCTACTAATCGATGTATTTTTTTCTCATTTATTAGATCAGTGACCATGTTGACTATGTTTGACTTGTTGGTTAATATGCTTCAATCTTTTAATCTTTGCTGTATTGATATCAAACAACTGCAGGCAGTTCCTCTTAATGCAAGAAAAGTAACTGGAGGAAATTCAGAAGGTATAGCATCCTTTTTGCAGCTTCCACATGTCAGTGAGACAATTGTTAAAAAATTGGACGGAAGGTAATCAGATATGATTGTTTGTTTGTTTTTTTTTTTTTTATAGCATTTAGCAGCATATCACTATTATGCATTATTTCTTCTACTCCTATAGAAAACGGTAACTATTTCTCACTTGCATGGTTGATGGTATGAAATTGTCTTATGGAATTGCTTCACACATTTACCACCATGAACCATGTCCAGTCATAACCATATAATGGTTTAGTCCTATTAATAATCATGTAATGATTTAGTTGGACTCAAATACTTACCCTTTGCTTCTGATTGCTCCAGGCTTTAGCTTTTAATCTACAGTTTTTGCTAATAACAAAGCTGTGTTCTTTTTCTTAGTCAACTCAGAAAGAAGAAAGGGAGGGGGGGGGGGGGGGGGGGGGGGGGGGGGGTGGGGGGGGGGGGGGGGGGGGGGGGGGGGGTGGGGGGGGGGGGGGGGGGGGGGGGTGGCTTGGCCATACGCCTCATGTTGTTCCAAGAGTAGCAAGTACATTAATAGCCAGAATGAAGGAGAAACATGTGCGCACACTATGGGGTTTTTGGTCACCAACTTTTAAACCTCCTCTCAACTAGGTTGACGGGGTTCTGGTCACCATTCTCTCCACTGAACTAAGTTGATGAGGTTCTGGTCATCAAACTATCTGCAATTGTCAACATCTATTCTTACCCACCCCCCCCACCCCACCCCCCCCCCCCCCCCCCCCCCCCCCCCCGCGCAACACACACACACACCCCCACCCCAAAAAATAAAAAAAAAGAATACCAGCACGCACCACACACCCCCCCCTCGTACGGTAATCTTGAAAGAGAGTTAGGGGAACCTCCCTATCCCATCTTCGGTGGTGCTGACACGAAACATTTATACCGGCACGTGCAATGCACGTTAAGAAAATAATGAAAGAATTAACAATAAAATATAATTAAATATTTTATTGATTAATATTTGTATAGTATTTTATTACTTTTACAAAAAAAAATGTCTGCATTATTTAAATCCATAAAGTTAAAAAAATTGGTGTTAAATTAATTACTTATCTAAATTTAAGCATGATATAGCCTACAAAGAAAATATAAAAATAAAATAATTATCAGATTGATAATTATTATGAGCTTATCCAAAATGAAATAAGCTATATGAAATATAATGATAAAATTATGATTTTAATATGATATATATATATATTAAAAGTATCAATTTTCTATTATTATGTCTATTTATTTTTTGGAGTTATTCTTGTGACAGAATAAAAAATTTATATATTAATTTGTCTATTTTTTTAGTTAAAGGTTTCAGTTATTGATTTATATTTATTTAGCTTCAATAGTAGTATACATAATATGCTAATATGTTTAGCGATTTAAAAAAAGTTTCTTATTGTCTTTTATTTTCTAAGTAATTGTTTTGAGTGTTTTGATATATCTAATCTATTATCAATAGCTTAAACTTTAATTTTGAAGAGGTAATTTACAATAAAAAAATAAAAAAATAAATTTAGTTTGAGAGATTCTAAGTGAGATGAGATGAGATATAGTAGTTGTATTCATTAGTTTCAATATATATTGGTGAATTAGTGGTTACAAATACACAAGTAAAGAGATAAAGAGGGATGTTTTGTTTGAGTAATTTTAGATAAGAAAGAGAAACAAGTTTGAGAGATATAGAGAGAATCATAATTAACCGGAAGAGAATACGTGCCCATATATTTAAAATAGTTATTCGGAAAAAAATATTATATATTAAAAATGATGTCTTTCATTCAATAAAATCTAATTTACTGAAATAATATTGTTTTAAAATTATTTCTTTAAAGTTTTATTATGACATGAAAACAATTCTGAAGAGGTCAAAATTGACAAAATCATTCTTTTAACCATATTTCTTACTATTGTTTATGTACCTTTATGATGTGTTGCTAGTTATTATTATCGTCATTTGCTATAACTTAATGGGCTCTGCATGAATTTGAGTCCTTGATCATCATTATTGGTATCAGAGCTTGAATTCATTTCTAGTTTTCTCGATATATATTTTTTCTGATTTATGTTCCCACTTTATCTTGAATCTTCAACTTTATGATTTTGTAATATTTCACAGAGAGTCCGGACACTGCAAGAACTACAAGACATGACTGTCGATGACCGTGCTGAACTGCTAACTCAGGTTGCCGGGCTCTCCCCATCCGAAGCACATGATATCGAAGTTGTTCTGGATATGATCCCTTCTATCACTGTTGACATCACCTGTGAAACCGAAGGGGAAGAGGGTATACAAGAGGGCGATGTCGTCACTATGTATGCTTGGGTTACCCTCAGGCGCAAGAACGGCCTTATAGGCGCCCTTCCTCATTGCCCTTACTACCCATTCCACAAAGAGGAGAACTTTTGGTTGTTGCTTGCAGATCCAGTGTCTAATGAAGTGTGGATGTCTCAGAAGGTCAGTTTCATGGATGAGGCTGCTGCTGTTGCTGCCGCGTCCAAGGCAATTCAAGAAACAAAGGAGAGTCTCGGTGCAAGCTTGAAGGAAATTAACGCGGCAGTGAGAGAGGCTGTTGAGAAGGTGAGAAGTGGGTCAAGATTGGTGATGGGTAAGTTTCCGGCTCCTGCAGAGGGGAGCTACAATCTGAGCTCCCTCTGCCTGTGTGATGCTTGGATAGGCTGTGATCGGAAATCAAATATAAAACTAAAAGTTCTGAAACGGAGCCGGGCAGGGACGAGAGGCCATGTGGCGGATGAAGGGCTGGTCACAGAGGAAGGTATTGAAGAGGAGGAAGACGAGGAAGAAGAGGAATACGATGATTATGAGAGCGAGTACAGTGATGATGATGACGAGGAAGATGAGAAAGACAGGAAGGGCAAGGTTGCCAATGGTGTTGCCCATAAGAAAGGAGATTCAAGCCCTGATGGATCGGAGAGTGAAGAGGAGTGAAAGCCTTTGTTCTGCGAGAAATTTTCACTTGTTTTTCTCACTTTGGTGGAAGCTCAGCCCACCTGGATTGTTCTTTGCAAAATTGTATTTGTAACTGCAAGGTACTGGTCTAAGTTTTGTGGGTTGGCTTGGATTGGATTATACGAGTAATTATGTTGGAAATTAGATGTAAGAATCATGAACTGAGACAAGGTCTGATGGGAGAGGTGAAATAGAGTTGCTAAATCAAATACTGCTGTAGTTTTATATAATTTACTAGATTTTTCTAAACAAATACTACTGTTGTTTCGGGGGTTTAGAAATCTGGGACCTTTTTGTAAAATTATTTTCCATCTTCGTTCTCGCCTTTGGTTCGAATCTGCATTGGTACCATA
The DNA here is from genome assembly GCA_038442645.1 of Agave tequilana. Lineage (NCBI taxonomy): Eukaryota > Viridiplantae > Streptophyta > Magnoliopsida > Asparagales > Asparagaceae > Agave > Agave tequilana. The sequence goes on along the minus strand of JAVJIF010010506.1, from coordinate 43,095 downwards.
TTCCTCATATTCTGATGCCTCGAGCAATTTTCAGTTGTTGTTAGTATTTTTTCTAAAGAAAATTTGTGAACTCACGAATAAACTTGTGAATAAGTTTGCAAAAAGTGTATGCGCCTGAAAAAAAATAGAACGGAGCGGGGAATGATGCTGCTTAATGGAGGGCTTTCAATTTTTGTGCAAGATAATTTATAGGTAATATATCTTTACTGTCTTTTGCATATATTTAGTTCTTGGTTTTTGTTCTCTTTTGTTCATGTAACCTACCTCAAATACTTGGGACAAATGACTTAGTTGTTGTTGTTGTTTGTATCTTTTGCATATATTGTAGACTTTCCGAGTGTTATAATTTGATTTTTTTTATTTTTTTATTTTTAGAACAAGTTGGAGGTTACTTTCAAGCCTCACACATATATCTTTCAAGCCTAGCACGCATTTTTCACAAATGTCTTCTCGAGAGGTTTCGAATCAGTGACCTCTGGAGAGTAAATTCAGGGACCAAATGTCCTTCCGAGAGAATTCGAATTGGTGATCACTGAGAAACAAATCCAAGATTTGACCGACTGGCCAACTTGAGAGGATAATGTACTAATTTGATTGCTGAACTCGCGTCGACAAACATTTATCAATCTTAAAGATGAAAAAAAAAAATTAAACTGATAATTTGCCTTTACTATTTTATTTTATATTAAATCTCAGGTTACAGGCTATGATTGTTATTTGAATTAATGTATTTAACAGGTCACATTTATGTTCTTATTTTATTTATTATATGATTCAAATTAAAATTATGCTGCTCAAATTAACAAATTATATATTATATTGTATTCTAACTCTTGAGAAAATAATCGTCATAGTCATACTAGTATTTCTATATAGTTTTTTTTCTCTTTGAATATCTCCATCATGTATTACACGTGCCAAAATTCTAGTGGCCATCCCAGATGACGAGTTTCAATTATCAACATTTTCCTTCCAAATTGGAAAGAAAACATAAATCTTAAGCCTTAAGAGTGGGCGGTGAGAAATTAGGGCAAAATAAACTTTTTAATATTTGATTGCAACGTGAAAATCTAAGTTGATCCAAAAAATCACAACAATGATGCTGACGCTGATTAACAAACACGAATATGGGAAATAAATGAGTTTAATGGTTCAGAGTTTTATTTGTGAGACTGTAGTAAAATGTATAAACCGAAACGAAGCAAAACGAAGGCAAGGTAAATTAGATCCTTTGTTCGTTTAAAAGCAAATCAAGGGTAAATTACATCCTCTCTCTCTCTCTCTCTCTCTGTGTCATCTCCCGCTTTCCTCTATTCTTCGCTTCAAAGATCTCCTCTCTTTGAGTCAGTCTTCAGCCTTGTTGACTTAAAGATCCAGTAGAGTTTTAAGTTGAGTTGAGGCCTAAATTTTTGAAGAAAGCCTCTGATTCCTTCATAGAGATTTGAGATCAAGTGAAGCCCTACAAGGCCTATTGGAAAAGGTTCAAATTCCCGGCCTTACTATTTTGCTTGTAGATTATATTATGTTGTAATTATCAGCTGTTCTTGTCCTAAGATTTAAGATTTGATGTTTTTGGGGGTTGGGATGCGTTGTGGTTAATATGCGATAAATTTATTCTATATATTCATGCTTACATGGATAGCTCAGGATTCTATACAACATTTCCCATCGAATCATGTCTTTTTACGCGTTGCTATTGTTTTAGTCAGTCTGATTCCATAAATGAATCTATGCTCTTCAATTTTCGTGGTGTTGTTGATTTCTCTCTCTCTAGTGGCCAAGTCTTACTTTGGGTTTATGATTTGATTTCCTTTGCTAGTTGAATTATAAGTTAATAACTTGATATAATTGAAAAATATGCGAATTGCTGTTGAATCGCCCCTCAGAAATGCAACTACTCCATGAGTTTTCTGAATTTTCTGTAATCCAACTGTATCTGAAGTATCTAATATTAGAATTTTAGATGCCTAAAAGAATTTAAGTTAGAGATGAGTGATACTATTAATCTAGAATTGTTTGATTTTTATTTGATGCTGTAACTTTTTCAGATTATATGATTAAAGTTAGTGTGCTTTCTTTGTTTGGAGATATATCGCCTGTTTTTATGTTTGAAATGGCTTAAATTCAAACACTGCTGCCACTGATAATTCTGATCCTGATCCTACTAAAGCTTAAACCAAAAAAAAAAAAAAAAAAAAAAAAAAAAAAAAAAAAAAAAAAAACAGAAAAAAGACAAAGGAAGTAAACTCGGATGGTTGGGACCATTTTAAGAAAATAAAAGTAAAACCCCAATGAGAAATCTGACCAAGCCAAATGCAGTTACAGTGGCAACAATATGGGTGTACTTGTAATATTGGTACCACGACATTGTGGATATGCCAGTGTGCATATAATAATAAAGATGTTACATGAAAATTGCTTTCAGTTTCTGAGGGGACTGACCAAGGAAGTTGTCTTTGCGATTGGGTGTTTGACCAAGATTTTTGTAGAGAAGAGCTTGCAGAGATGCTGATTATAGAGTAGTTGCCATTTAGTTTTGTAAAGAGAGAACTCAGGGAAGGATTTCAGAGGTTTATGTATGTGCTACAACATAATTTCAGTTTGTGGGTCTAATTACAATGGTGCTAAGCACTCTCTGGATATGTGTGTGTAGACTTGTGTCCTTCCAAGAGGATTTTAGCTTGAATCCTTCCAACTCAAATATAACCCTCTGACATTTGAATATAAGATTCACTCTGTTGAAGTTGATCTATATTATCTATAAACCAAAAATCAAATGTTTTGAATATTTTTTGCCCATCCATCAAGCGGCGCAAAATAGACGGTCGAAAGTAGTGAGTTGGTTAGATCTATGTCTTTAGACATACAAATTCTCGATCCGGCCATTTGATTATGATCTAAACATTTAAAAACCCATACAAACCAATTTTTCTTAGGTTTCAAATGTTCTATATCGTTAAACTAACAAACTCACTATTTAGGCGTTTTCCCCTACTTGATGCATAAGCGAAAAGTAATCAAAACACTTGATTTTTGGTTTATAGATACTTGAAAAAATATAGATCAACTTCAACGGAGTGGATCTTATATTCGAATGTCGTAGGGTAATATTTGAGTTGGAAGGATTCGGGTTCAAATCCTTTTGGAAGGGCACAAGTCTATCTATATGTGTGTGTAGAGAGAGAGAGAGAGAGAGAGAGAGAGAGAGAGAGAGAGAGAGAGAGAGAGAGACTTGTGTAGTTCTGGAAGGATTCGAGCCTGAATCCTTCACACTCAAATACAACCATACACATCATTCGAATACGAGATCCATTCCATTGAAGTTGATCTATATTATTTAAGTATCTATAAATAAAAATCAAGTATTTTCACTACTTTTTGCCCATGCATCAAGTAGGAGAAAAATGGACCACCTAAATAGTGAATTGATTAGTTTAACGGTGTAGCATATTTGAAACCTAACAAAAATTAGTTTGTAGGGGTTATTATATGTCTAGATCATGATAAATTGGCCGGATCGAGAATTTGTATGTTTAAAGACATAGATCTAACCAACTCACTACTTGTGGCTATTCATTTTGCGCCGCTTGATGGATGGGCAAAAAGTATTCAAAACACTTGATTTTTAATTTTTTTTAATTACTTTAAATAATATAGATGAACTTCAACGGAGCGGATCTTGTATTTGAATGTCGGATGTTGGTATTTGAGTGGGAAGGATTCGAGCTCGAATCTTTTTCGAACTACACAAGTCTCTCTCTCTCTCTCTCTCTCTCTCTCTATATATATATATATATATATATATATATATATATATATATATATATATATATATATATGAGGTGATTCTCTAGAGATATATGCTTTTCAGAAGAAGAAACTGAAATTATTTTTTGAGTGTTTCCATGTCTCAAGTGTCTTTGAAATACAGTCTTGTGGACTTTCCATTCATAACCTTGGATATATTGTGCCTTAGGTATGAGTAAAATATGCATCTCTTCAATGTCTTCATACGCCTTGGGTTCTAACACCAACAGCTGAACCTGCATCCAAACATGGATTGAAGGCAAAGGGGGAGATGAATAATACACTGAGATAGCAGATACCAGAAAACCATCCATATGACAGCAAGAACCAAAGTAGATATCTCCTATCCAGATCTCCAATTTCAGAAAAAACCAATTCTTACATCATAATCCGTGCTACATTTAATTCAAAAATTGCGTCACGTGCATTAGTCACATCCATTATCATCACTCACCTTAACCTTATCCAAGTAGCTTGTACTATATGTTCCCGTTCGATCATAACCAAACATTTCCATTCAGGAGTATCAATATGATGAAAGGAAAACAAAGGAAACAAATGGGAATTGGCTTAACGGTGACCTAGAAAACATCAATCCTACTGAAGAGAAACAAAAATTTCATAGAGAATATCTAAGGGCTTAAAGATTTGAGGCACTTTGTCCACAACATTGAAAAGACAGGAACTCAAACTAACCTTACCAATAAATTAGAAGACAAAACATTACCTTATTGAAATGTGTGTACTCTGGAATTTTTACTATGAATGAGGTACTAGGTGTCCAACACTGATACTGGTACTAATAGCCTTGGATTCTTGTGCAGAAAAAATCATGCGGTACTGGTAATTAGAGAAGAATCCTCAAACCTTTTTTAAGTTCTAATCAAAATAGGAGTGCCTAGTACTCGAGTCTTATATCCTTGCCAACTACTATTATATTAATATCTTAAAATTGCAATATCCATCATCCTTGCTGCATTTCAGGTTTAAAAAATGTAATCGATTACAAGTCTAGCCTCCCTTCATATGCCTCAGATTTCAACACCTAATACCTGCACCCTCACTGAAACAACATGGTTTCAAGAAAAAGTAGGATCTTGATAATACAATGAGATTGCAGACGCTGGAAATCCATCCACCTGACTGCAATAACTAAAGTTGGTATAACAAAATGTGAAGCCTATATTACAGACCTCCCTAGTTTTTGTATGTGATTCCCAATAACTTAAATAAAATAACATGTGGACTGAATTTCTGTTAGATAGTATGTTTTGTTCCCTTTTCCAGCAGAGGTGTCTAAACTTTCAAAATTCATTACAATATAAAACATGCCACTGAATCCTTATAGGCCTGATGTGAAACGAAAGAGGGGGTCTAAAGATTTTAAGAAAAATGAGAGATGAAAGAAAAATAACTAAAGATTTTCCATCTTTCTAGATCTCACGCTTCACACTACACGCTCCTCGATCTTGACATCACGCCGCTTCACGTGATTTTAGCTTCACAGATAGGGATTTACACCCCGCCATGGAAGGCACACCTCTTCAAGGGGAAAAACCTCTAAACAAATTTTTTCTCAAAATTCGAGTATATTTTTATTGTAAATAATGGAGTCTTTAAATAGACTTATAACTTATTCATTTCCCTCTCACAGTCAATGTGAGACTAAAATAAAATATAAGAGTAAAACAAATACAAGACTACTAAATAAAAAAAATATATATATAGACTCACTCAAAACAAAAGGAAGCTGACCCGGTGTTCCCATCATTCGTCGGGTGGGAAGAACTCAACCTCATTGAGTATATATGAGATAGTGGTGGCTCGACACTGAGTCTCGATTTGAAGCTGTTATTATTGATCTTGCTGGAGATGTTGCATATGTGGTCGCTGGAGATGTTGCTGAAGAGATTGTTGAGATTTTTGGCTATTGAGAAGGCTATTGTGGAGAGATTGTAGAGATTTTTACCTGTTAAGGAGGTTGTTGTAGAGAGACTGTAGAGATTTTTGGCTGAGATTTTGATTTTGTGGAGGGGATATTTTATGATTAAGTTAGAATTTGTGGTCTTAGTGAAGGCATATTGCTTGATAGGAATGAGTGGAGAAAGCTGATCCATGTGACTGATCCAGTGTAATTCTCTTTTGATTCATGTGGCCTACTCCAAATACTTGGGACAAATGGCTTAGTTGTTGTTGTTAGAATTTGTGATAGAGAGTTGAAAGATTGAATGAAAAGATAATTAGCATATGATTTTTTTCTTTTTTGTAATTTTGACAAAATAGATAAAAAAAGTTAACGTAGTAACAAATTGCACCGGCTCCTCACTAGGATTACCAATTTATTTTAACATTCGCAATGAATGGTTCAAAAAAAAAATGTAATTTCACATTGAAATTTTTTTTACAAGAAACTTGTATTACAATTTAATTTTCATCACTCATTAATTTATCCTAACCATGCCCTAATACCAAATTGATGTGAAATGAAAGAGAGGGTCTAAGAATTTTGAGAAAAGATGAGAGATGAAAGTAAAATAACTCAAGATTACTTAATGGATAAATGAAAAGGCTTTCCACCTTTCCGGATCTCATGTTGCTTCATAACGCACGCTCATGGATCTTAACTTCAGGTCGCTTCACGTCGTACACTCGATCTTAGCTTTATAGTTAGGGCTTCACACTCAACCATAGGAGGCACGCCCCCTCAAGGGAAAAAAATCTCAAAATAATTTTTCTCAAAATTCTGATCTTTTTTTATTGAAAACAATGGAGTCTTTAAATAAACCTATAATTTATTCAGTTCCCTCTCAACAGTCGATGTGGGCTTAAAATAAAACACAAGAGTAAAAGAAACACCAGACTACTAAATAAAAGAAAATACAGATTCGGATTCAAAACAAAAAGAAGCAGACTCGATGTCCTCATCAAGGACACATAAAATATGATCCGGAGATCAACACAAGATTATGTTCACACGATCTACGTAGGATTAGTTCCCCCGGTCTTCACCAATCTTTGAACAAAATCATTTGCATGGAGTAAGAACTGAACCACAGATGTCGTTTATACTATGGATAGTGACCAACATTTCAATGCATTTTTTATATGACCATATAGATACATCCAGACTGCTACCAGCAAGTCCTTTGTCACGTTTTCAAGAAACAACAAAATCTATTTTCTAACATAAATACAACCTGAAGATCCATATTTAATTTAACTACTTTGATCTTCACTGCCTCTCTTCACATGGCTAGCTCTAGTTCCCTATTTAATCCTCTATTTGAGTCATCTGAGTTAAAAATATAGAACAATAAAATAAAAAAAAATCCAATCCTATAAAACCTAAATGACAACTGGAAAACCATCATTTGGTCCAATACATTCGAATAAGGGTATAAGTTGTTGACTTAGTGAACTTGGCTTAAGTTAATGTTCTTGTTGTTGGAGTACTTGTGAACTTTACAGTAAAAAGACATGAAAAATAAAAATAATTAAAAGTAGCTATTGATGCTAAGGGACTTGAAGTGACCCCAGAATTACCACAAAAAAAAAGGTCGGGTGTCATTTGAATTTTAACACACTTGCTGGAGCTTCCAATAAGATTGGGAAGCCAAACCCAGCATATTTCTCAAGACATTACCTGTTATATTAATAGTACGTCCTATGTTTCATCTTCTTGATGCTCCCTTGATGGAAACCTTTGAATATGATGGTAATGGGAAATAACTATAACACATGCCACTTAATAAGGTAAGTGATGTCATTCGATGGTTGGATCTGAGTCATCTGACCAATGAGTGTGCTGCATTTGTCCTATAGATGAAGCCTGGCTTATGATGTAGAATGAACTGGGTTCTGGAATTGGAGATCTGTATTTTGTCTTATCGAACGCAGCCTTGTGTATATGTGCATTTCAGTGTTAGAAACTGTCTTTTGTATGTGCATTGTGTGTGTGTGTGTGTGTGTGTGTGTGTGTGTGTGTTTAATAAATTAATTTATTTCTTTATTTAAAAAAATTGGGGTTGGGGGTTCCGTCGTTATGTTTATGGTGCAAGGATAAACTGGATTCCATAGAACTGGGGATCTGCATTGGAGAGGCGATTCTTCTCTTTGCTACTTGACATTGCAGAGTTACAAACTTCTCCGCGCCGCATGTCTGTGTGCATGTGCGTGTAGTTTCTTTTGTTTTCTGCCTTGCATATAACTGCCTGACAGTTTGGAATTGCTAGTGTTAAATTATTTTCATCTCTCTGATGTTGTTACATATTAGTTGTAGACATGTTTATGATGGGTATCTCATTTGCATTACAGTCAATTTTGCAGATCATACTAGTCACTGTTATCTTGTGATAAGTAGAAGGAAACCATGGCTGACACAGAAGAGAATAGTTCTCTATTTCCAATCTTCATCTTGACGATAATGGCTCTGCCTCTGGTGCCTTACACAATTGTCAGGCTATCCCGTGCTTTTTCTAGAAAAACAAAGAGTATTTACTGCCAGTGCTCTGAATGCTCAAGTTCTGGGAAGTACCGAAAATCCATTTTTAAAAGGGTAAATCTCACATTCTAACTGGCACATTTCCTCTGTTTTATGCAATATTTTGATTTTGATTTTACAGTGTAATTTATGTACCTTACTTTTCTTTCATCTAAACTTTTCTTCCTATAACTTTTGGCTTTACTTGCAGATATCAAACTTCTCAACTTGTAGCAACCTCACTCTTGTGTTGCTTTGGATCATCATGGGGATTCTGGTTTATTACATCAACCATATAAGCCGCGAGGTATATGATATAGTTTTCATAAGTTTTTAGGGTCACGGTTATTGTCTTTTCCTTTTTGTCCTTTGCTTTGTAGCCTTCTTGCTTAATTCATATATAAACCTTATTCTTTTCAGCTAGCAGCCCTTATATAATTGAATCAGCCTGAACTTAACTGTCTTTCTTTGGCATATGTGATCGTACCAATGTCCTATCTCTCTTTCACTAGGAATTTTAAATATATTAAGGGATTGAAAATCTTCTTAATCTCCAATATACATTGCTAGAAGGGGGGGGGGGGGGGGGGGGGGGGGGGGGGGTGGGGGGCAAGCTCTTTTGTATTTGTTTTAAATTGATTTGAATAGTTTAAGATTTATATAGATTTCATATATGCTTAGGTTATATTGATTCCATGGGAATTCTAAATATATATAAAGATCGAAAATCTTCTTAATGTCCAAGATACTTCTGTTAGGAAAAAAAATGGAGCAAGAGACTGTTATAGAGTGTGTTTGTGTGTGTCTATACTAGTATCTATATCTACCTTATCCATTTATCTATGTATTTCTCTGATGCTGAGAACACATGCAGGGCTCGCATGCATCTCACTGTTCCTAGTTGAATTATTACTATTAACCCTTTGAAATATTATGATTTATCAAGAATTTACCATAAGCTGTAACCAAGGAAAATTGGAATCCAGTTATGAATTGGCACCCCAAGAAAAATTTTGGGTCAGGATCATAGTTAAGTATTGATTTCTGCCATGTTAACTAAGAGTCTCTCACAACTATTTCCAATGGGTTTCGATGCATAAAAACAGCCCGAGGGAGTCTCGATACTTGAACCATATTTGTTTAACTTAATGTACAAACATCTTGTAGGAGTTGACAATTCATCGATGCCTCCCATTAATAGAGAGGTTGGATTGTGTACATTCAGTTATGTTGTAACTAAGTTATTGTGACATATCTTGTAATTATGTCTGGATATCAAAATTGAAAATTAACTGTTCATTATCTTTTTTCCCTCAGAGCCAACCATTTGAACCGTTTGGCATCCTTGGACTAGAGACAGGGGCTTCAGACTCTGAAATTAAGAAGGCATATCGTAGACTCTCAATTCTCTACCATCCTGATAAGAATCCTGATCCAGGTTCTAAGTCTTTCCCTATTTCATAACCCTGATTGAGATTTATACGGATAATTAGCCCTCGTTTGACTTAAAGCTGCATGTTGCTGTTTCAGAGGCGCACAAGTATTTTGTGGAGTTTATATCCAAGGCATATCAGGCCCTCACTGATCCTATATCTCGTGAAAATTTTGAAAAATATGGCCATCCAGATGGCCATCAGGTAGTGAACTCTTTGATACATGGATTTTTTACAATGGATGCTGGAGTTTCTAGTTTCATGCATTATTGACTCTTTTACCTGACAATTGAGAAGCTTCTTCTTATTTTCTCTTTAATCTAATTTGATCTGTTGTGTTTCAGGGACTTCAAATGGGGATTGCCTTACCACAGTTCTTGCTGAATTTTGATGGAGCATCTGGTGGAGTTCTTTTGCTTGGAATTGTTGGAATTTGCATACTTCTGCCATTGATGATAGCAGTTATATATCTCTCGAGGTCATCAAAGTATACTGGAAATTATGTTATGCATCAAACTTTGTCCACATACTATTATTTCATGAAGCCTTCTTTGGCTCCCAGGTGAGTCATTTGCTTAATTGTATCTTTTAATGTTTTCTAATTTTATTTTAGTAGTATGATCTGGATTTTATCTTTTAGCTAGAACTGACTACCTGTATTTTTTTTAAGTTAATTCTGTTGGTTGTGTAAGTCATCAACCTTCAAGTAGACAATGATTTGAGTAGGTCGTCTGTAATACATGATGTTAGTTTTGGCCTTCTTTCCCAGTCTCGATGCGGTTGGGTTTCTACTAGCAAACCCCTACTTCACCTTATATATCCTTTGTTCTTTGTTTGTAGTACTGGTGGAATTAGATAACTTATTGAACACGTGTGAGCCTAGGTTTATGCATAAACATATTGATGAAGTTTGATGTACACAAGGGTCACATTGCCTATCGAAGACATGAAGCAAAATTACAGTCCAACCAACTGCTGGTGCTAGGGTTAAAAATGTGCTGATGTAACTCCTATTTTACACTAGCATTAAGAGGCATAATTAGCCAATTCCATATCCAAAGTTGTTTTTATGTGTATCTGTAACCGTATATCTGAAATACAGTGTACTTCTAAAATACACTGGTCCAAACCTGAAGACTGATATGCGGATCTAGAGCCACACATAAGTATCCATCCACCATCAGTCCTACATTACTACTGTTGTGTATGCATGCATACGTGTACTCGAATATCTGTTTCATCTGTTTGGTAATGCTCACAGCTCTCGGGAGGCAGAGTGGCATTGTAAATTTGTAGTTCTTGTAACTTATTTGTTTTTAATTTCTCAACCACTCATAGCTGACCAAATATCAAATGCAGCAAGGTAATGGACATCTTCATCAAGGCTGCAGAGTACATGGAGATGCCAGTTCGTAGAAATGATGATGAACCCCTTCAGAAACTGTTTGTGGCAATAAGAAGTGAACTGAATCTGGACCTTAAGAATATCAAGACAGAGCAAGCAAAGTTTTGGAAGCAACATCCATCTTTAGTTAAGGTAGTGTTTCCATGTAGATATTTTACAATGCTTGATCTGGTCCCTACTGACCACCATGGTTATAACACAGGCTCATATTCACTGCCGTAACACCACAAATATTTCTCAGTAACGTGCTCTTATATAGTGGTAGTTGATCCTGTCATCAATAACCCATTAGTGACAAGGCAAATAAAGGGCTCCCTTTCCTCCTTTGACTATGTCTTGCTATTAACGTCTTTCTGATTTTACTTTTGACAGCTTTTTCTTCCTCTTTACATTTACTCTCTCTTTCTGTTAATTTCAGATGGAATTGCTGATTCAGGCTCAGTTAACTCGTGAATCAGATTTGCTATCTCCATCTCTCCAGAGTGATTTCAAGAGAATGCTTGAACTTGCACCTCGTCTTCTAGAAGAATTACTGAAGGTTATTTTGATTAATCTGTAGCCTTTATTGCGTAAAGTTTTCCATGCATATTTCTTATATTAATTAATTTGAATCACTAGTCTTTTTCCATGCACAAAGCCTTTCGTGGGGTTGGGTAAAGAAGCATGAGCTTTCTGGTAATTTTCTTTTATAGTGGTGGAATTATAAAAAGACCAAAATCTACTTTCTGCAGTTTTCTGGGAAGTTTATACTAGCAATATTTGCAGGTTACGAAGGTATTTATTAGTTTAACCTTGAGACAGTTGATTGCATGGAAGAAAAGAATAATGGAGAATTAGAGGTGAACCGAGCAGCTAAACCCAAAATCTTGGGGTAAAACCTTTATTTTTGTTATGGTGAACCAAGTTATTGGGATAGGTGCTGGTTAATTGCATTTATGGATGGAGGTGTGCAAGTCAAAATGCATACTTAAAATTGGAATGGAATATGGCTTCTCAAGCAAGAGTTTTATTTCAATTTTCAAGAGTTCCATTTGTCTACACATTTTGCACTCCGATCTGTTATCTTTATCATTTTCGTGTACTTAAATAAATTGTCACTCCCCAAGTGATAGTCTGACACGTGGGATAGAGCTAGAAGGGTCTCTGGTATATATGGCAATTCTAATAATTACTCATGCTAGCATTTTGAGGGTGGAATTGTGGAAAACCACTGTAGTTGAGCTTGCTCAGGAGAGAGTATTATCATAATGAGTTATCCTCTGAAGTCCTTCCTCATAACACGAACATTGGCTCCTAATCTTGTAAGGAAGTGAGATCTTGGTGAAGTAGGTATCTTTATTGTCCATACATTGTCTTACATTCTACATTCTCTTCTTGTTAAGGTTGTTCTAACAAGAACACAAGAACATTATCCAAAGTTATTTATGCATCTGGACTTACTATATTCTTTTTTTGTTCTGGATTAGAAATAGTGCAAGAATCCTATGAACCAAATCTCAAACTCGAAGAGTCTTATATATCTTCTGTTCACTTTGTGGCAACCATAGTAATAAGGTACATGGATCTCGACTTTGGATATAACAGAAATTCTTGTGGTTGGCCACTTATGTCTAATTTAATCAAGATTATTTCAGTTACAAGTGTGATTTTGGCATATTTTATGATACATGTTTCATGAATATGCCTTTTCCTTGATCTCTATCATATTACTTTCACAAAAACACTGCATAAGTGCCATTGTAGTCCAACGATAAAGCGTCTTCGTAAATGAGCAAGAGGTATGGTATTCATGTCCCAGTTGCACCAGGCTTACGGCTTATACTCCAGAAGAAAAGAAGAGACAAGAACACTGCTGATGCTCTATTCACATTCATGCATCGTGCACATAATATCTTGTTAAAAGTCCTAGTCATAATGATATGAATAGTCCTTCGCTCTGTACTAAGAGTTTGATATGGATTATGTACTGGTTTCAATGAGCATAGTTCTCCAACGCTTTCTTTAGTTAATATGTCCATTCACACATTTATAATGAATGTGATCACTGAGTGCTTCTATACATTTCAATTGAATGAACCTACGTGAATGCTTGTAGTGTATGTTCAACAGTATTGTTGTTTCCATTTTGCTTCCTTTTTTTTTTAAAAAATTCCTTCTTTCTTCTAAGGAATACTTTAATTCACATTTGTGAGCTTCCATGTGGACACTATTTCTTCACTGAAGTCAAAATCTCATTCACAGTAATGTAATGCATTTGTCTTTTATGCGCAGATGGCTGTACTACCACGCAGTTCTCAAGGACATGGCTGGCTGAGGCCAGCAATTGGAGTAGTTGAGCTTTCTCAATGTATTATCCAGGTGCTTTATTAGTGCTTACCTTTGTTTCTAATATTAGTTAGAAGACAGCTGGGTGCCCATAATGGAAAATACAACAAGTACAACATCAAAAGTACTTCTTTTGCTTCTGAGTGAATAGCCTATCCTTCAATTTTACTATCATTTTTTCAACTATTCTATAGATTTGAAATCTTGAGATACATATACTTGTTAGTTTTACAATTCAAGTACAAACGGATTTAGTACATTAACATTTCAGTTTTCAAAATCAGTATCACAATTCAATGTTTGATAGTATAATGATTATCATCACAATTTTTCCACCATTAAACAGGGTTACTGGTGATTATCGGAAAACAAAAAGAAAATGCTATTGTTGACATTTTAGGCGACTTTGCTCTTCATGTGTTCCCACAGATCCACCAATTTCTTTCCCCTTCTACATTCTGTTGTAGATGTGACTATCATCATAATCATTATACTGCGTACGAGGCCAAATAATGTATCTTCTTAACTGCAACTCGAAAAAGATTCTAGGCTTCCAGCTAATTTTGGCACATTTCTTTTAAAGGTGGAAGGCATAGTCAGTTTCTTAAAGTAACTTGTTATTACCATTGGAATGATATTTGAGACAACCCAACCTTTTTACCTGCCCATTAAGCTGAAGGGTTTTCTGCAGTTTGGACTAACCAATCACTGTATGGGTGCTACATAGAAGAGATGCAATAACTAATCCCTTGTCCGTTAGTAGAGTATATTATGTTATTACCTAGTATATAGGTCACAAATTTCTAGACGACTCAGCATTTTGAGAAAATATACGGCTTTGGTTCTTTTGATTTCCAATAAAAAAAGGAGTGCACAGATAGTCAAATGATGAAAAAAGAGATGAAGAAATAAATAACAGGAGGAAACTGTACTTCTATTTCAGTAATCAATAGTGTTATTCTATGCAAATCTTCCCAAAATTGATTGCCGGAATTATTCATTGCCGGAAAACACAATGTTGGATGCCTCGATGTTTCTTTATTAGGCTTGAAGTTTCTCGATGAAATATTGCGTAATTTCCTCAGAAGATCATCTAATATATCTTATGCTTGTTGATGATTTCTGCTAAGACATTAGTTTCAGGCTTTCAGACACATACAGTGACAAGTGATACAACTTGGCTATAATTTAAGCATTTTGGTTGATGATCTCTGCTGTAGAATCCTCCACAGTTGTTTAGTTATTTTGTTTTGACTATTTAATTGGGGAAAAAAATGCTTACCTCCCCTCGATTTTCACAAATTTTGCTTTCCACCTTGACTTTTAACAAGCCAAAAATTCCCCTGGAGTTCCTTTACTATCGCTCTAACCCCTTACACTTGTATTCATACAACTAATGAGTATCTAAGAATTAGCATTTTTTCTACACTTTCTTCTCTCTCCCCACTCAAATCAAACCCATCTCTTCTCCAAACTGAACGCATCTCATCTTCTCCAAGCTGAACCAAGAAATTGAAAGAAAGTAGAATGGAGGACGAGATCGTGATGAAAGGTGGCTCCTTTTGCAGTTCTTTCATTGAACACATGGATCGAGTTTTTTTCGTAAAGGAAAGATAGACAAAATGTAAGGAGAGGTGTATTACGGGTGAGGTGCCGTATCGGAATTGCTGTGTGATTTTCAATTATTGTGACTGACGTGTAACAGGCTGCTTCAAATAATGGAGCTTAGTGTGAGGATTTATGAAAATACAATGTACCCTATGTGCCATAAAGTAATGAGAAGGGGTGGAGTGAAGAGAAAAAACATCTGGTTGAAGAAAAGTCAAAGGAGGGTAAGGGAATTTCATTGAAATCTCAGGGGGTGGAGGCACTTTTTGGTTTAATTGATCATGACTGCTCCTTTGGCATATGCTGTTCAAGCAAATAGCAGACAAAGAAATCATAGAACCTGTGCTATGTAGAGCAGTATAGTCCGGTGAAAAGTTGCTAACAAGTTGCATGGTAAGCAGATGAACTGTTATGACCGAAGTGCATGTCAGAGATCTTCTTGTAGTCATCAGTGCTGCTGGCAGTAGCTCCGCCTTCTGACCCTACCTTAACCCCGAACCAAATACCCCAAGAACTCAACATTAGAGCGTTCTTTAGTCTGGGTTTGGTTGTATTCCACTGGGAATGATTCAGGAGTGAAGATACAAGGATCCTGAGTTCAATGATCCCCTGCACTGTCACCAAGGCTATAAATACCATCCAAACATGAACACAAAATTATCCTGATAGGATCTTTTCAATGTAGGAATCATGGGTCATGGGAAGCACTTACTATATATTTTTCCATTTAGTGTATCCTTGCTTGCATTTAGTGTATCCGTGTTAACTATGTTTTAATGGGTAAGTATGCTTCAATATTTTAATGTATGTTGTATCTTGGTACCAAACAACTGCAGGCTGTTCCTCTTAGTGCGAGAAAAGTGACTGGAGGAAATTCAGAAGGCATAGCATCCTTTTTGCAGCTTCCACACTTCAGCGAGACAATTGTTAAAAAAATTGGACGAAAGGTAATCCAAGAGAGTTTTTGGCTTTCTCTCTCCCTCCCTCTTTTTTTTTTTTTAAATTTTATTTTAAACAGTTAGCTGCATATCATTTAGTCCATTTTGTTGCTATGAAAGTGAAATGAAAACCATAACATTTTGGCTTGAACAAAGTCTCTTGCATGGTTGAAATTGCCCTTTAGAATGAGTTCACACATTTGTCACAATGAAACATGTCCTCTTCATAATCACGTATTGATTTGGAATCCTGTACTTTTCTCTTGCTTTTGTCCCCATGGTTTGGCTTTGAAATCTACCGTATTAACTAATCTGATAGTTGTGTTCTTTTTCTAGCCAAATCAGATGACTACTTTTGGACCATATATCCCCATATTGTTCCAGAAGCATCAAAGTATATTTAATATCCAGAACGGAGGATAAATTTATATTTGATATGTACAATTTATTTGCTGACATTGAAAAACTAAGTTTTAAATCTCCAAATGAAATAGGTGATAGTCAGGATTGCTTGTTGTCAAGCATGATTTCAATTATCAACATTTATGTGGTGTATCCTCATTGTGACAAGATATATAACCTAAAATATTTATTGAATATAGTGTTGAATGAAGATATAATTGTTAATTAAGCATGTTGCTGCATTTCTTATAGAAACTGGAACTTTTAGGGAATTCCCTTTGCTTGTCCTGATAAAAATTAGGGTAATTAATTACTTTATTTAGAAGATTAAACCCAAATACTCCCATCTTAGCTGATGTTGACACTGTCATATAAAGAATAAACTGAACTAATGTTTCTTTTTTTCCTTTATCTTAGTATTCTTTTTTCTTTATGCCTTGACTATGTGTTGTTATTTTACTTTCGCTGTTGGAACTTAATTGGCTCTTGTGCTGTAGTGAACCCATGATCATAACTGGTATTAGATTTTAATGCAATCCTAGTTTTATCGTGATATATAGTCTCTCTGTTTAGATTCCTTCTCCTTTATCTTAAATCTATAAGTTTATGGTTTGGGAATATTTTTCAGAAAGTGCGGACACTGCAAGAACTCCAAGACATGACAGTAGAGGACCGTGCTGAGCTGCTGACCCAGGTTGCCGGGCTCTCTCCATCCGAAGTACATGATACCGAAGTTGTTCTGGATATGATCCCTTCCATCACTGTCGACATCACCTGTGAGACCGAAGGGGAAGAGGGAATACAAGAGGGGGACGTCGTCACGATGTATGCGTGGACCCTCCGTCGCAAGAATGGCCTGATAGGCGCCCTTCCTCATTGCCCGTACTACCCATTCCACAAGGAGGAGAACTTTTGGCTGTTGCTTGCTGACCCAGTCTCTAATGACGTGTGGATGTCTCAGAAGGTTAGTTTCATGGATGAGGCTGCTGCTGTTGCTGCTGCATCCAAGGCAATTCAAGAAACAAAGGAGAGTCTTGGTGCAAGCTTGAAGGAAATAAATGCAGCAGTGAGAGAGGCTGTTGAGAAGGTGAGAAGTGGGTCAAGATTGGTGATGGGTAAGTTTCAGGCTCCTACAGAGGGGATCTACAACCTGAGCTCCTTCTGCCTGTGTGATGCTTGGATAGGCTGTGATCGGAAAACAAATGTAAAACTGAAAGTTCTGAAACGGCGGGCAGGGACGAGAGGCCATGTGGCGGAAGAAGGGGTGGTGGCGGAAGAAGGTATCGAAGAGGAGGAAGATGAGGAAGATGAGGAATATGATGACTATGAGAGTGAGTACAGTGATGACGATGAGGAAGATGAGAAGGACGAGAAGGGCAAGGTTGCTGCCAATGGTGTTGCCCATAAGAAAGGAGATTCAAGCCCTGAAGGCTCGGAGAGTGAAGAGGAGTGAAGCCTTTGTTCAACGAGAAATTTTAACTTGGTTTCTCTCACTTTTGGGGGACGATTCTTTGCAAATTTTAACTGCAACTGCAATATACCGGTCTAAAAGTGAAACTTTTTGAGATAGGCTTCACATTTCACTCTGTTATGAATTAAATTGAGCATAAAAGGTTTAGTGTGAATAACAAGATTTTCTTGAGGAATCTACTTAAAATCTATTTTTACCTACCAAGAGGCCATTTTAATCGAAGGTTGACGGACGCCATTCATCTTGATCTACAAGTTTTCTACACATTTTTTTCAATGTAAATGACAAAAAAGTTTACATGTCAGAAAATGTACGTATATTCATTTATATTCAGATTATCTATATGATTTTTATTTAAAATATCACAAAACAGATCTGTTTGACTTCAGCTTGCTTAAAAATTCAAGCAACTTAAGCGACCTAAAATCAAACTAATTACTATGCCAAACATGAACTGCTCACAAACAGCTTGTTGGTTTGACTACCACGTTGGTAACATGCCAACATAAAATTTAACTTATCCTTCCCTGTAGCCTTGTTTCTCTGTTATCAGCAACCACCTTAACCTGGACCTGCTTAATGTGATCCTCCTACTTTATCTGCCCTAAGTTAACCTAAATAAGAGGGCAAAGGACAACAGAACCAAAGAATATCTGTCTCAATTAAAAGCTTAATAGAAAGTAACATTAATAGGCAACTAAAATACAATGAGAAAGAACATATGGGAGAAATACAACACTATTGGAAAGCCAAATGGAGAGTATATGAAAGATATACAAGCAACAGGGGCTTGAGAACTGAGGAACCAAGCAATTTGCACTGTAAAATTTCAAGAGCTCAATAGTCTTCTTCTCCTTCATCCGCATCCTCACCCTCACCTTCCGCTCCGACCTCCTCGTAATCCTTCTCAAGGGCTGCAAGATCCTCTCGGGCTTCTGAGAACTCCCCTTCTTCCATACCCTCACCAACATACCAGTGCACGAATGCACGCTTGGAATACATGAGGTCGAACTTGTGGTCGATACGTGCGAACACCTCAGCCACGGCAGTGTTGTTGCTGATCATGCACACAGCACGCTGTACCTTGGCAAGGTCGCCGCCAGGCACCACGGTTGGTGGTTGGTAGTTGATTCCGCACTTGAAACCAGTAGGGCACCTTCAAAGATATCATTGATGTCAGTTATAACAGTTAAATGCTTTTGGTATAATTGTTTGTAGAAGTCCATGCTGCAGTTTTCTTTTTGCTTAGCATTTTGGCGAGTGCAGTAGGAACACTTAAAGGAACACATTTGAACAATGTTAACCTTTCTGACAAAATTGAGCATGGCTTAGTTTAAAGAAACTCGTGATGACTACCGTGATTGGTCAGCTCCGAAGAAAATGGCAATTATTGGCTAAATGACTTCATTGGACCTACTGATTGTAGAGATGAAGTAGCCCATACTCGGAAATTTGCAAAGTTAAAATACGAGATATGAAGCTTACCAGTCAACAAATTGGATGGTTCTCTTGGTTTTTATTGTCGCCACTGCAGCATTAACATCCTTGGGCACGACATCTCCACGGTACATCAGGCAACAGGCCATGTACTTGCCATGCCTTGGGTCACACTTTGCCATCATGCTGGATGGCTCAAACACAGCGCTTGTGATCTCAGGCACCGAAAGCTGCTCATGATATGCTTTCTCTGCAGAGATCACTGGCGCATATGACGAGAGCATGAAATGGATTCTGGGATATGGCACGAGATTGGTCTGGAACTCGGTGACATCCACATTGATGGCTCCATCGAATCTCAGTGAAGTGGTCAGAGAGGATATGACCTGAGATATCAACCGGTTAAGGTTGGTATATGTTGGCCTCTCGATATCCAAGGATCTGCGGCAAATGTCATAAATGGCTTCATTGTCGAGAAGTACTGCAACATCGGTGTGTTCAAGCAAGGAATGAGTGGAAAGGACACTGTTGTATGGCTCCACAACTGCCGTAGATACCTGTATTCATGAAGCATTGCAAAGTAAGAAAAAGACGGCAACATAGACACAGAAAAAATGTAAGGGACTATGATGCCCATAGAATAATTATTGTAAAGCACCGAAAGGTGCAATAATCATAGCCTGCAATGATCGGGGAATAATTTAACACTCCCGCAGGTTTAATGTATAAAACATTTACAGAATAATTCTCGAGCTTACAACCTGTAGATTAACGGCCAATTCTGAAGGCTGTTCCAAGGGAAAATACCACACAACATGAGCTGTAAAATCAGCTTAATCTCAAGTAAATTACACATTAAAACAGAAGAAGCATGCTGGTAGTTACCACCGTTTTATAATCGTAAGTGGAATACATTGCAAATAGCAAACATCAATTTTTTTGTGTAAATTTCTGATAATTATTGAGGTGATACACATGAACAGACCTCTTATAACTCATATAGATTAGTTCATATATAGATATTAGAACTCACTAAATTAATTGTGTTCTCGTAACATATTTGAAAGCAATATGGGATCCACACATTTGTAGGTTCGTAGACGCCAAATTAAATGGACACAGTTAAAACAACATAAATGAAGATAGATTGTTAAGCCATTGATATGCACAATAGATCTAAGCAACAATTTCATTCTGAGAGAACATACGAATTTTCTTGCAAGTTCAAATATGAAATATTATTCATCGGTTACGATTCTCGTATGTATACCTGAGGAGAGGGATAAATTGTAAAGCCGAGCTTCGACTTCTTGCCATAATCCACAGACAACCTCTCCAGCAACAAGGACCCCAACCCAGATCCAGTGCCACCTCCAACAGCATTGAACACCATGAACCCCTGCAGCCCAGTGCAGTTGTCAGCCAACTTCCTCACCCGATCAAGGCACAGATCCACAATCTCCTTCCCCACTGCAATCCACACAACAAAAGATAACCAACATCAACACCAAAACATTCCCAATTATTACCAAATTACCTCAAATTAATTCAGTTCAGTTACCAGTGTAGTGTCCTCTGGCAAAATTGTTAGCAGCGTCCTCCTTCCCCGAGATGAGCTGTTCGGGGTGGAACAGCTGGCGGTAAGTTCCGGTCCTGACCTCATCGATCACAGTCGGTTCCAGATCCAAGAAGATGGCCCTGGGCACGTGCTTGCCCGCGCTCGTCTCGCTGAAGAACGTGTTGAAGGCGTCATGAGCGACTCCAGCTGTTGTATCACTGCGCAAAATTGACAAAATTTCAGCATGATTCTTTCAACTTGAATTGAGTTTATGCAGATCATGCAAAAAAGGAGTTTTTTGACACAATTAAGCTGTTTGAGCTTCAAATTGAAGAGGATTTTCACCTGGGCATGGTGCCGTCAGGCTGGATGCCATGCTCCAAGCAGTAGAGCTCCCAACAGGAGTTGCCCACTTGGATCCCTGCCTGCCCTATGTGGATGCTGATGATCTCCCTCATCTTCGTTATTGTTGGGAAATTAAGAGGAAAATTGAATTGAAAAATGAAATGAGAGAGAGAGAGATCTGAGGAAGGAGCTCCCGACTGATGAAGAAGGGAATAAATACCTAGAGGCGAGGGATCTACAGAAAGGATACAGCCAGTTTTTTTTTTTCCCATGTGGAGGGAGGTGGGGGGAGGTAGGGCCCACCGTGGCTGGCGTGGGGCCCACAGTTTTGGGGAGGCTGTCGGTTTTGGGTTTGTGTGATCAGGGCAGATTGCCGCGCTGTCTTTCAAATGGTCGTTGGAGCAGAGCATGAGACGCTGAGTTGTCTGGGTTTTGCCCCCGTTAGCGATGCTCTCGGACCGTCGGTTCCACCGGCCACAGATGGCAGTATATGCTGGCGGACCTTCGGCTCACGAAAAGTCTCAAATGGGCAAATTTTTTTAAAAAAAATTAATTTAAATATCGATCATTCTCAAAAGTATTTTCAAAAATCGACTATTTACGCGTCATGGTGGCGGCTTGTTTCGCCCTCCCAGTGTGGGTGCACGCTGGCGGAGGCGATTTTTTCTTCGTCTAGAGTTGACAACCTCAAACAAAGATTGTAATTTTTTTGCCTATTTGTTCTTTGTTCGGGGTTGTTAACTCTGGACAAAGATTTTTTTTTCAAAAAAAAGAAATTTTGCTTTGTCTGGGGTTGGCAACCCCGGAGAAAGAATACTTCAAAAATTTTGAGCTCTCAACTGAACTTCAACGAGTGGGTCCCCCGTCTCCTCTTTCTTTTATATTCTCTCATTCTCATTCTCTCCCTCACGCTTACCCCCTCTCAATCCCCTTCTTACTCTTGCCTTCTCTCTGCCCTGACCTCACCGTCGTCATTTCCCTGTCACCGTCGGTAAGACACCCCCCTCTCTGCCACGCTCTCTCTATCTCGTCCAACTATCCTCTCCCCCCAACCGCTCGGTCTCCACGCCCTCTCTGTGCCACGGTCTCTCTACCTCCTCTCTCTCTTTCTCTCCAACTCTCCTCTCCCCTAACCCGCTCAGTGCCCACACCCTCCTCTCTCACCCTCTCTCTGACATGGTCTCTCTCTATCTCCCCTATCTTTTTCTCCCACGCTCCTCCCCTCTCCGCCCCAACCCGCTTGGCCCCATACCCCTCTCCCTCTCTCTGCTATTGTCTCTCTCTGCCATAATTCATTTTAACTATGTGGACAGGGTCAATCAACTCAAAGTGCATTTGTTATCCCTTCCATCCGATCGGAGGTAAAAGTGATTCCCCTATCCTGATACACATTGGAGATTAAATGATAAATACATGATATGAACTATTATCAAGATGCTTCTGTTTTTCCTTCTATACTACAAAAGCCAACTGGTACAGTCTACCGTCTGTATCTAGTCCTGTGATAATAAGCAAACAACCTTTGTATTTTTCATACCAAATTACACAAAATTAAAATGAATCGTGGCACAGAGAGAGAATAAGACCGTGGTCTAGAGAGAGGGTGTGGGGGTCGAGCGGTTTGGGGAGAAAGAGAGGAGAGAGACGACGTGGGAGAGAAAGAGAGGAGAGATAAAGAGAGACGTGGCAGAGATAGGGCATAGGGTTAAAATCTTAGAAAAGATTTGAAAAAAGCTTGAAGCTTTTGGGCGCGGATCTCGTTGAAGAAGATGACAATAAAAGTGAATAGACTGTTTAGAAAAACTGTTATTTATAAGCCATTTAACACCCTAGATTCGGCGCGAATCTCAAGTCAATCTGAGTGAGACACACATCTCTGAGCAAAGCTCGCGTTCAAATGATGCCCATGTCCAGAAGCTTCCAACACGACTTTCGCGTTTCAAGCACAAACAACCAGGGTAGCGTCCCAACATAAAATGACATTCGCGTCTTCATTGAAGTCCACATCCAAATAAGACAAAGCATGACAGTCGTGTCTTCATCAACGAGAGTCGCGTTCTCTCCCTCAAACACAAGGAATATGTTTCTTCTTTTACAATCAGTTCAACAGTACACTCGCAAAAACAATCGATGACTCCACCGGTTCGACAGTACACTGACAAGACAAACAGACGCTCAGATAAGTTTTAAACTGCGTATCTATATACTTATGATGATCTTCCCTGAAGGCTTCAAGCAGTTCAATAGTACATTCATGAAGACCAAAATTTGAACATGATCAAGCTCGAGGCAATTCAAAATGTAACGCCCCGATCCCGCTGGTACGGGGACGTTACTGCAACGTATATACGCAAGTCAGAAGTACCTTCACGTATATACGCTAAGCATCAGTACAGGCGACACGTATATACGCTAAGCATCAGTACAGGCGAGAATCAGAGTACGAAAGCAGTGGTGCATGATACATTCCAACACATGAGTACAATTACAGAGTTATCACCAGAGGTGATCCGATATTACAATAATATTACATCACCTGATAGGCGCAAATGCGAGAATACAAGGAGCATACAGGAGTAAACAATGAAAGGCACTCACGAGTTCACTATAAGGAAACTCGAGAGGCACACAGGGGCCTGGAAGGACGTGGCTCTGGACGGTAGGCTGGAGATCCACGCTATCGCTGCGCCACTCTGATCAGCAACAGGAAGGATCCACACGCTCCAAGCTCCAAAACCTGGACATGAGAATCCAGGGGAGTCAGATGAAACTCCCCAGGCGAGTGTAATGCAAAAGCCAGGTGGCGAGCCAGGATGAGCACAAATGTGAATACAACAATGGATATCAAGTTCAGAAAACAGGGGTTAGAACACGAATATAGCAGGCATGAACAAGTATATCATAATCATCATAAAACAGGAAATCCGATTACGAGCAAAACCGATTGCACAAGCTTAGGTCACGCTTCCATGAGACTAGTACGTCGAAGGAATAATCCAAACAAGGAAACCCTCATCCATATACCTTTATCTCATATCATCGTAACCAAGCACATACAATCACAAGTCACAAGGTAACCATAACGGGAACACATAACAGGCATAACAGGAGTACATAACGGGAGTCATAACAAGAATCATAACAGGCATCATAACAGGAGTCCAATACAGGTGTCATAACGGGAATCATAACAAGAGTCACATCAGGAATCATAACAGGCATAACAGGGATCATAACAAGAATCATGACAGGCACTTATTATTACTCGTCTGACCCATATATCTGGGTATGTGTCCGGGTGTACACCCCAACACACATACATCCATATATAAGCAAGGCGAGGGTTGTTAACGGAAGCAGATGGAGAAATGATAACACTTCTTATAGTAGTTCCCATACACCTGGGACCAGCTTGGAGGCCCAAAGTCCCCCTAACACGCATCTTCTGTGGGCCCAAAGTCCCACTAACACGAATCGTCAGTATTTTATTCCATTACTATAAGTAAGGTATCATTCCGGCATCCATTACTTCCTCCCATTCCCAGTGCAAGTTGTAGCTTATCAATATTATCAAATTACGGGAATAACAGGTCATAACAGGAATAGCCCTACAGATTCAAGAGGTGGCCCCCACAGATTCAAGAGGTGGCCCCCACCGAGTATGGTGTGGCACTTTGTTCCATGTGGCACTTTGTTCTGAGGGGATGGATTCTAGAGGTGGCCCCCACAGATTCAAGAGGTGGCCCCACCGAGTAGTGTGGCACTTTGCTCTGTGTGGCACTTAGTTCCATACACAATAACAAGGCAAGATTCCCGTAAACATGATAATCACAAGTCAAGTAGATCATGCTGGGTGTTGAGTGATAGCATGACAGGATGGTGATATTAGGCAGGTGACAAGTCATGAAAATATCATAACAAATAATACAAGTCCCGAGGATAAAGTCCATATTCAAGGAAGTGATCAATCACAGCAGTTAGCTAAAGATAGTCGACTAGGGATTCATGGGTAGTCGACTAAGCAAGGAGTTAGTCGACTATAACAAAAAGACAAGTCGACTAGCTAGGCTGCGTTTGGGAAAGCTGCGTTTCAGAGGAACGGCGCGTCTCTAGAAAGTGGCGCGTCTCAGGAAAGTGGCGCGTCTCAGGGAAGTGGCGCGTCTCAGGGAAGTGGCGCGTCTCAGAGAACCGCGTTTCAAGTGAGCTGCGTTAGTCGACTTGGAACAGTGGGTAGTCGACTAGAGAAGTCCGCGTTTCAGAGAACCGCGTCTTCAGAAGAGGGTTAGTCGACTAGACGCAAGGGGTAGTCGACTAGCATGCTGCGCTTCGCAAAACTGCGTCTCACGAAGTCGCGTTCCACAAGCCCGCGTCTTACCACAAGTCCGCGTCTCATGAATCCGCGTTTCACAAGCCCGCGTCTCACAAGAAAGAGTTGGTCAATGAGGGATGAAGGAGTGGGCAGCGTTCCAGGAAAAGGACGCGTTCCAGTAAAGGTTAGTCGACTAGGAGGATTAGTTAGTCGACTTAACAGGGCTGCGTCTCAAGAAATGGAGTTGCGTTTCAGGGGGGTTAGTCGACTTATGAATTGGGCAAGTCGACTAATACTGTAAAACAGTGAGCAGAACTGACTTTTAAGAGTTGTGATCTTATGTTGATAAACTACAAGTTAATCAAGTCTTTGGCGAGGAAAAACACTCGCGTAAGAATGCAAGCGGATAGCGAGATTACTCGCCTATCAAGATCTTTGCCGCGTCCAACGAAGGGAAGTTCGGCCCCAATCCAAAAGGAGTGGCCGGCCCTAAGTCTTGCCAATGGAGAAGAAACACGGCCCCAATCCAAAAGGAGGAGCCGGTTCTCACAAAGTGTTGGAGGTTGAAGGTGGTGAAGTTTGGTGAGGAAGGAAGCAAGAGAAGGAGCTCTCTCTTGGTGGCTTCTCAGTTGGAGGCTGCAGGAAGCAAAGAAGAAGAAGAAGAAGTAAAATGAAGAGAAAGAGAAGGAGAGGGGGTATTTATAGGAGTTGAGTTTGTGAAGTGATGCAATTAAATAAAGGTAAGGGGGTTTTTGTAAAATGGGGAGATTTGACATTTCTCTTGCCACATGGCCGGTTGTAGTGATGATGAGAAAGGAGTGGGTGTTTTGGAAATGACAATATGGAAGAGAGCATTAAATGAAGAGAGAGAAAAGAGGATGAAATAATGTTGCATATCATATAAGACAAAAACAACAAAAAGGGATTCTTGCGTTTTCCCTACATGAAACGCAGCCCTCTCTCTCTCTCTTGACCAGCAATGATGATGAGAGGGGGTGGGGTGTCTTGGAAATGATGTTTTGGAAGGGAAGAATTAAATGAAGAGAGAGAAAAAGGGTAAGGTGATGTTACATCCATATAAGACAAAAAGGAAACAAGGGAGAAGATTTCTTGCGTTTCCCACATGAAACGCAGCACACTTGCGTTTAGGAAAAAATGGGCTAAACGCAGGGATTAAGGCTGCGTTTAGGGAAAGCCAAAAGCTGCGTTTTTAACAGAGGAGAGAGAAAGTCATGATAATTGATGGGATTTGATCTGAAGTGCATTAAATGCGAAATGGGGAGGATCTTCACAATAAATGCGGAATCCTAGGTTGGTGAGATCCGCGTTTAAGGAAGGAGAGAGAAAATGGGAAAAGACAAAGTGGAATATATGGGACCATCTCCTCGGTATCTGGGAAAACACCGGAAAAGCCTAAAAATGAAGTAACTTGGAAAGCTTCCCAAAAATCTCAAAAATCATAATTATTATAAAATGATTTTTGGTGAAATCGGTTTTCAGAAATTCAATTTTCTTTTCAAGATAAAAATCATAAGGTCAACCGTCAATCTCGGTATACGCCGGATTGGCCGGGTTTTCAATAAATTCAGGAAAATCCCAGAAAATGTATTCAGATAGAAAATATGTTTTTGAGAAATAATGTCTAAAGGCACATTTAGAAATTCCAAACCGTTTGTAAATTAAAAATCCGGGAGTCGGTCAACGATACTGGCCGATACCGGTTTTGAAGATTTTCAACTTAATTCTGGAAAATTCCAAAAAATCATAGAAAATCTAGAATATTGGAAAATGATGTTTAAAACTGAAATCGGTCAAATCGGTATACCAGAATGTCCAAACCGAGCAATACTCTGGGATCGGGCCTTCGGTTCAAACTAAGGTTGACTCCGAATCCACGAATCCAAATCCAAGACAAACAATCGTATAAAGAATTCATAATACAGAATAAATACAAGAGCAAATCGAAAAATACAATCGAGAAATCTGAATACGCAACTAAGTACGTATTCCAGGAACGGGGTGTTACAATCTATCCACCTTACAAAAAATTGCGTCCTCACAATTTCGTTAAGGGGTAAATTGAACACAAGGAGGACAAAGGCTGGAATGAAGGCTTCATAAAACCAAAACAGGTGTAAGATAAACACAGGAGGGACCAGGATGGACAATGAGAATAGGATAAGGAGGAATATTCACGAAGGATTACCAACTCAAAATACAAAAGGTCAGGGGGTTGCTGCAAACGGTGACATCCTCAAGGTTCCTGCTCCAGATACTGAGCCTCATATTCTGCTGCTGCTTCATCTGATACCTCTGCTGTCATGTTGTGAACTTGGCCTCTGCCAAAATCTGCTCTGGGTCTCGCTCCTCTCTGTGGGTGATCATACTGCTGGGGTGGAAATGGGGCTCTTCGATCTACGGGTTCTGGGTTCCTTCTTAGCGGTGGAGCGGGAAGTGCTGGGGCTGGAAGTGCTGGTCTAACTGGTGCCATATTCCCTACCCTTCTGAACGGGCAATCCCTTATTGCATGTCTCCCTGTCCCACATGCCAAACATAGTCCATTGGCCATTCGACAATCTCTCCTATAATGTCCAGGCTTGTGGCAGAAATTGCATATAATCTGAGGAAAAGGAGGTTGGAAAGGTCGCTTGATCATCGGACCATGGGTTGCCCTAGCTGCATCTTCCTCATTCGTCAACTGAAAAGGTCTCTTCGTTGTCTTGTTTTGCACCTGGTTCTCATTCTTCTTCTCCAGTCCTCGTTCCACTTCTCGGGCAATGGAGAGAACCTGAGAGTATGTCTTCAGCTGTTGAGGAATAAGGAACATTTGGACATCCATCTTTAGCCCTTGCTGAAACCTGCTCGCCCTCTTTTCTTCATCTGTCACCATGTAGGGAGCAAATCTGCTGAGCCTCAAGAATTCAGCAGCATATTCATCCACTGACCGGTTCCGTTGCTGCAGCCGGATAAATTGTTCTTCCATTTCTTTTTGGGCTGTTGCCGGGAAGAATCTCTCGTAGAAACCCTTTGAGAATTGGTCCCACGTAATAGGTTTCTCCAGTGTTGCTTCTTCTGCCAACCACCAGGTTCTGGCCACATCTCTCAGCTGTATCTTGGCCACTTCCACTTGGTTCTCATCCGGGACTCGGGCTGCCTTCAAAAGATCTGTTGTGTCTATCAGCCACTGTTCTGCATCCAGAGGCTTCTCTGTGCCTGAAAATACTGCCGGCTGTAATCTCCTGAAATCTGACACATTGCCTGGCCTCTGTTCTCGGGGTGCAACCAACAGTCCTTGACGCAGAAGCTCTGTCTGCTGTTGTTGACTCTGCATCATCCCTTGAAGTACCCTCATCATACCATCATTGTCCCTGTTGGGTCCATCTTGAGAAGTACCAGCACCATTACGTGTACTCCGTCTTTCCATATCTGAGTTGGTTGAAAGGGTGACAAGAAGAAACTGGAAGGTAAAAGATTGAAGGTTCTCAGGATTCAAGAAATAGATTAGAAGGAAGAAATAGATAACCCTGTACTTGTAGTTGGAATGTATAACCAAGACTCATGCATTCCAGTTGCAAATTCCTTTACCATTAATTTGTCATCTGGACGTACTGAGGAAGTAAGAGCCTAAGCTCTGATACCAACCTGTAACGCCCCGATCCCGCTGGTACGGGGACGTTACTGCAACGTATATACGCAAGTCAGAAGTACCTTCACGTATATACGCTAAGCATCAGTACAGGCGAGAATCAGAGTACGAAAGCAGTGGTGCATGATACATTCCAACACATGAGTACAATTACAGAGTTATCACCAGAGGTGATCCGATATTACAATAATATTACATCACCTGATAGGCGCAAATGCGAGAATACAAGGAGCATACAGGAGTAAACAATGAAAGGCACTCACGAGTTCACTATAAGGAAACTCGAGAGGCACACAGGGGCCTGGAAGGACGTGGCTCTGGACGGTAGGCTGGAGATCCACGCTATCGCTGCGCCACTCTGATCAGCAACAGGAAGGATCCACACGCTCCAAGCTCCAAAACCTGGACATGAGAATCCAGGGGAGTCAGATGAACTCCCCAGGCGAGTGTAATGCAAAAGCCAGGTGGCGAGCCAGGATGAGCACAAATGTGAATACAACAATGGATATCAAGTTCAGAAAACAGGGGTTAGAACACGAATATAGCAGGCATGACAAGTATATCATAATCATCATAAAACAGGAAATCCGATTACGAGCAAAACCGATTGCACAAGCTTAGGTCACGCTTCCATGAGACTAGTACGTCGAAGGAATAATCCAAAACAGGAAACCCTCATCCATATACCTTTATCTCATATCATCGTAACCAAGCACATACAATCACAAGTCACAAGGTAACCATAACGGGAACACATAACAGGCATAACAGGAGTACATAACGGGAGTCATAACAAGAATCATAACAGGCATCATAACAGGAGTCCAATACAGGTGTCATAACGGGAATCATAACAAGAGTCACATCAGGAATCATAACAGGCATAACAGGGATCATAACAAGAATCATGACAGGCACTTATTATTACTCGTCTGACCCATATATCTGGGTATGTGTCCGGGTGTACACCCCAACACACATACATCCATATATAAGAAAGGCGAGGGTTGTTAACGGAAGCAGATGGAGAACTGATAACACTTCTTATAGTAGTTCCCATACACCTGGGACCAGCTTGGAGGCCCAAAGTCCCCCTAACACGCATCTTCTGTGGGCCCAAAGTCCCACTAACACGAATCGTCAGTATTTTATTCCATTACTATAAGTAAGGTATCATTCCGGCATCCATTACTTCCTCCCATTCCCAGTGCAAGTTGTAGCTTATCAATATTATCAAATTACGGGAATAACAGGTCATAACAGGAATAGCCCTACAGATTCAAGAGGTGGCCCCCACAGATTCAAGAGGTGGCCCCCACCGAGTATGGTGTGGCACTTTGTTCCATGTGGCACTTTGTTCTGAGGGGATGGATTCTAGAGGTGGCCCCCACAGATTCAAGAGGTGGCCCCCACCGAGTAGTGTGGCACTTTGCTCTGTGTGGCACTTAGTTCCATACACAATAACAAGGCAAGATTCCCGTAAACATGATAATCACAAGTCAAGTAGATCATGCTGGGTGTTGAGTGATAGCATGACAGGATGGTGATATTAGGCAGGGACAAGTCATGAAAATATCATAACAAATAATACAAGTCCCGAGGATAAAGTCCATATTCAAGGAAGTGATCAATCACAGCAGTTAGCTAAAGATAGTCGACTAGGGATTCATGGGTAGTCGACTAAGCAGGAGTTAGTCGACTATAACAAAGAGACAAGTCGACTAGCTAGGCTGCGTTTGGGAAAGCTGCGTTTCAGAGGAACGGCGCGTCTCTAGAAAGTGGCGCGTCTCAGGAAAGTGGCGCGTCTCAGGGAAGTGGCGCGTCTCAGAGAACCGCGTTTCAAGTGAGCTGCGTTAGTCGACTTGGAACAGTGGGTAGTCAACTAGAGAAGTCCGCGTTTCAGAGAACCGCGTCTTCAGAAGAGGGTTAGTCGACTAGACGCAAGGGGTAGTCGACTAGCATGCTGCGCTTCGCAAAACTGCGTCTCACGAAGTCGCGTTCCACAAGCCGCGTCTTGCCACAAGTCCGCGTCTCATGAATCCGCGTTTCACAAGCCCGCGTCTCACAAGAAAGAGTTGGTCAATGAGGGATGAAGGAGTGGGCAGCGTTCCAGGAAAAGGACGCGTTCCAGTAAAGGTTAGTCGACTAGGAGGATTAGTTAGTCGACTTAACAGGGCTGCGTCTCAAGAAATGGAGTTGCGTTTCAGGGGGGTTAGTCGACTTATGAATTGGGCAAGTCGACTAATACTGTAAAACAGTGAGCAGAACTGACTTTTAAGAGTTGTGATCTTATGTTGATAAACTACAAGTTAATCAAGTCTTTGGCGAGGAAAAACACTCGCGTAAGAATGCAAGCGGATAGCGAGATTACTCGCCTATCAAGATCTTTGCCGCGTCCAACGAAGGGAAGTTCGGCCCCAATCCAAAAGGAGTGGCCGGCCCTAAGTCTTGCCAATGGAGAAGAAACACGGCCCCAATCCAAAAGGAGGAGCCGGTTCTCACAAAGTGTTGGAGGTTGAAGGTGGTGAAGTTTGGTGAGGAAGGAAGCAAGAGAAGGAGCTCTCTCTGGTGGCTTCTCAGTTGGAGGCTGCAGGAAGCAAAGAAGAAGAAGAAGAAGTAAAATGAAGAGAAAGAGAAGGAGAGGGGGTATTTATAGGAGTTGAGTTTGTGAAGTGATGCAATTAAATAAAGGTAAGGGGGTTTTTGTAAAATGGGAGATTTGACATTTCTCTTGCCACATGGCCGGTTGTAGTGATGATGAGAAAGGAGTGGGTGTTTTGGAAATGACAATATGGAAGAGAGCATTAAATGAAGAGAGAGAAAAGAGGATGAAATAATGTTGTATATCATATAAGACAAAAACAACAAAAAGGGATTCTTGCGTTTCCCCTACATGAAACGCAGCCCTCTCTCTCTCTCTTGACCAGCAATGATGATGAGAGGGGGTGGGGTGTCTTGGAAATGATGTTTTGGAAGGGAAGAATTAAATGAAGAGAGAGAAAAAGGGTAAGGTGATGTTACACCCATATAAGACAAAAAGGAAACAAGGGAGAAGATTTCTTGCGTTTCCCACATGAAACGCAGCACACTTGCGTTTAGGAAAAAATGGGCTAAACGCAGGGATTAAGGCTGCGTTTAGGGAAAGCCAAAAGCTGCGTTTTTAACAGATGAGAGAGAAAGTCATGATAATTGATGGGATTTGATCTGAAGTGCATTAAATGCGAAATGGGGAGGATCTTCACAATAAATGCGGAATCCTAGGTTGGTGAGATCCGCGTTTAAGGAAGGAGAGAGAAAAATGGAAAAAGACAAAGTGGAATATATGGGACCATCTCCTCGGTATTTGGGAAAACACCGGAAAAAACCAAAAATGAAGTAACTTGGAAAGCTTCCCAAAAATTCTCAAAAATCATAATTATTATAAAATAATTTTTGTGAAATCGGTTTTTAGAAATTCAATCTCCTTTTCAAGATAAAAATCATAAGGTCAACCGTCAATCTCGGTATACGCCGGATTGGCCGGGTTTTCAATAAATTCAGGAAAATCTCAGAAAATGTATTCAGATAGAAAATATGTTTTTGAGAAATAATGTCTAAAGGCACATTTAGAAATTCCAAACCATTTGTAAATTAAAAATCCGGAGTCGGTCAACGATGCTGGCCGATACCGGTTTTGAAGATTTTCAACTTAATTCTGGAAATTCCAAAAAATCATAGAAAATCTAGAATATTGGAAATGATGGTTAAAACTAAAATCGGTCAAATCGGTATACCAGAATGTCCAAACCGAGCAATACTCTGGGATCGGGCCTTCGGTTCAAACTAAGGTTGACTCCGAATCCACGAATCCAAATCCAAGATAAAACAATCGTATAAAGAATTCATAATACAGAATAAATACAAGAGCAAATCGAAAAATACAATCGAGAAATCTGAATACGCAACTAAGTACGTATTCCAGGAACGGGGTGTTACACAAAGGTTGCTAGTGCAATCATGAAGGCTCAAATCAAGATGAAGTTCAAAGTATTGCAAAATTCTTCCTAGTTAACTATGTGATTTCAAAACTTTAGAGAGAGTTCTGTAGGCTATCTAAAAATTACTAAAGACAAAGCTTCATGTCTCATTCCAACATGAGGGTTGTGTTTCTACAGAAACGCAAGTGTCGCGCTTCATCAACAATGCAACATGAAGGTTGCGTTCTTTGCTAAACGTGATGGTCGCATTACTCTTCAACACACTGA
The DNA here is from genome assembly GCA_038442645.1 of Agave tequilana. Classification (NCBI taxonomy): domain Eukaryota; kingdom Viridiplantae; phylum Streptophyta; class Magnoliopsida; order Asparagales; family Asparagaceae; genus Agave; species Agave tequilana. The sequence goes on along the minus strand of JAVJIF010010506.1, from coordinate 9,687 downwards.
CCTCAAGGTCGCATTTCAACACAAACACGAATCTGAGTAACTTCGCCTTTCAACTCAAACACGAGCCTGTGAGCTCTGCGTTTCAACACAAATGCAAGCCTGTGAGCCTCATGGCAGAATAAAATCCGTATTTTTTGCTGTAACTGACAGCCATCAGCTAGGTTAATTAACACCCACTATTTATCCACATAATGGGGAATGAATTCGGCTCGTCCACGGAGAACAAGATTCACTATCCACCGCTACATGAAGAAACCCGTCATTAAACAAAAGGGAGATTCACTCAAAACTCTTCCCGCTTCTGTAATCAAATTAAATCCGTTGTAATTTTCATCCAATCAACGAAATATTACCTCGAATTTTTTCTATCCCACAAGAAGTTCAAAGAGTCAAAACTATGATGGAGATTAGAATGGGTGAAAGGTGAAAGCCTTGAGGGCCGACAATGGAGGTGAGTATATTGTAATCACCTAGAGGGGGGGGTGAATAGGTGACTAGCTAATCTAATGGTCAATCAATGCGGAATTAAAACTATTTAATGCAAACTAAAACTTCTAAAACTAAACACCAAGTATAACATAAGAGTGTAATCGGATTCCCCGTGAAGGGCTCTGGACTAACTCCTCAAGATCCCTCTAGATAAGAGTTGAGGTGCCGCGTTGGCTCTCTTAGTTGAATACAAGTGTTAGCAAATAATCCCCAAGCATATAACAATATGAGCACAAATAGATATCAAGCATATAAAGATGAAAGTAATATAAGCATGCAAGATATGAACAAGTAAGAGATAGAGAGAGCAATCACAACACGGGAGAATTGTTTCGAGGTTCGAGCACACTTGCTCTACGTCCCCGCCTTCAACACTTGAAGGATTTCCACTAAATCGATCCCACCGGATCACTCGGTGCCGCAACACCTACAAGGAGTTCCCACTAGAACTCTTGGACTCTCTAGTCCCTCTCTTGTTCCCGACACACCGCAAGCCCATAAGCTCGCCGAGGCCACACCTCTACAATGAGTTCACACAAGAACCCGAAACACCCGCGAACCCGCAAGTCCGCCTCCTCAAAATACAAAGTAGAACTTTGGTGATCACAACACTTTGATCACCTAAAAACTGTAGGTTCACCTAGAGGGGGGGTGAATAGGTGATGGCTAATCTAATGGTCACTTAATGCCAAATAATGCGGAAGTGTAACTATGATGACCAAACTAAAAACTATTACACTAAACACCACGTATAACACAAGAGTGTTGCCGAATTCCCCATGAAGGGCTCTAGACAAACTCCTCTAGATTCCCCTGGATATGGGTTGAGGTGCCGCGTTGGCTCTCTTGGTTAAATACAAGTGTTAGTCAACAATCCCAAGCAATATATCAATATGAGCACAAGGAATATATCATGCATATAAAGGTAAAGACAAGATAAGTAATGCAAGATATAAATAAGGAGATAGAGAGAGAGAGAGAAATGGCAATCGCAAACACAAAGGGTTTATTTCGAGGTTCGAGCTCCCTTGCTCTACATCCCCACCTTCGACACACGAAGGATTTCCACTATGCAAGATCCCAATGGATCTTTCCTCGGTGCCGCAACACCTACAAGCCCTCGGACTCTCTAGTCCCGTACACACGTAAGCTCACTAGCTCGCCGAGGCCGCACCTCAAACCACCGAGTTCACACAAGAACTCTAAACCACCACGAGCACACTTGCCCGTTTCCTCAAAGTACAAAGAATGAAATCTCTTGGTGATCTAAACACTTTGATCACCAATAAAAACTCTCACTACAACACTCCTATAGGATGAGTATGTCTATGAATTGCTCAAATGTTTGTGTGAGAAAAACTAGGAAGAGAATGGTGGAGGAAAACTCAAAGAAATTTCTTTTAAAAACGTACTCTTTATAAACTCTCCTTTTGATTGGAAATATTTGCTCTAAATCAAGTGGAGGAAAACCTCTAAATAGCTCAGGAAAAACTGGTGAAAACCCACTTGAAAATCTTGTACAAAAACAATGACCAAACCCCAAATTTATAGGCTGTCAAAAACTAGACGTTGGGGGTTCTGTCAGACCTGTCGGTCGACCGCCCGGTCGACCGCCAACGGTCAAGAATCCGACCGTTGGAGCCTCCGGTCGACCGCCGGTTGACCCGAAAGAACAGAGAGCACTGCTCTCAGTTCCGGTCGACTAGGTCGGCAGACCGGTCATCTGCCAGGTCAAGGCGTGCACGTCCGTGCACGTCGGTCGACCGAGCCGGTCGACCGACTTCAACCCTAGTCGACTTGATAAGTCGACTAGTTGACTTGGCTGAAGCCTGAAACAAAAATCTGATAAGGGATTTAAAACTTGATCTTTTTGATTGAAATAAAATCCCAAAAATACTTTAAAAATCTACAAAAATAGTTTAACCAATATACTTTGATATACAAACATGCTTGCACAAATCAAGGCATGTTATAAAAGATTGGACTATTTTGTAATATGGAAATATTGGCTCAAATGAAAACTTGTATTTTCTAAAACTTGTTTTCCATAAACTTCTTCATGATACAAAAACAAGATATTTTGAAATAAAGCATAGTGTGTATGGATATGATCCACTACACAAATAAGATGAAATATCTATGTTTTTGACATTAAGCTCTAAATATGATTTTGGATAAAGACATGCATATAAGAAATTCCAAAACCAAAAGTATTTTTCCAAAAAGAAAGTCTTTTCTAAAACTGAAAATTCTTTTATGAAAAGACAACTAAAACAAGAGTGTGTGTGTGATATATACTTGAGCAATCCACTAACTACTCTATCATTTACATTTTATCTAAAACACAAAAATCTTATACCTAGACACAAGTCTTTGATCTTGAAGTCTTCCCTTGAAGTCTTCTCATCATCTTGACTTGGTCCAAACTCCGTGCTAACTCCAAATCTTGACTTTGAATCTTTTGTTGAAGCTATGCACCTACTAAGATCTTGATCAAAGAATCTGTCACTAATTAAACACAAGATCATTAGTAAACATAACTACATGAGTTGATCATCATCAAAACTAGAGTGATGGGCCTTTGGGCCACAATCTCCCCCTTTTTGATGATGACAAAACTCATGAAGTTATATATACATGGATTAAAGTAAAGCTTCAAAGAAGCTCCCCCTTAACTCATGCATAACAAATAAATAATAGATATGACAATAAGGCACATGAATATGTATGCAAGTATGGAGATAAAACATGCAACAAGCATAAATCAAAATCTTTTTCTCCTATTTGCAATACAAAAATATATATGCATAAACATAATTCTTTATTCAAACATACATATAAACTCAAATACTTCTCCCCCTTTTTGTCACTCATCAACAAAGGGTTCAAAGTAAAATCAAATCAAACAAATTTTTCTCCCCCTTTTTGTCAAAAACAAAGAGACCAAGAAGGGGTAATACAAATCAATCAATAAAGATTTATATGCGATATACATTCATGAGAGGAAGACGCTAAGTTAACTTCCCTACACATATGCATTACATGAAGAAGGGATGACAAGCCCTAACTCACATAACACATATTATGTAATGCATAAGAGGAGATGTGAAGCTCCCCCTACACACGTATATCATATAAAGATGAGTTGTCAAGCTCCTCAATTTATAATATACTCAACATGAATCTATATGTAAGAGAGATGTTAAGCTCTCCTTGCATATAGGAAATACAAATCAAAAATTTTGAGTTTTTCTTTATTAAAACAAAAATTTTGAATTTTTCTCATGAAACAAATTTTGAGAATTTTTCTTAAAAATTTTATTTTCTTAACATAAACAACTTTGTGCTTTAAACATGTAAAACAATTTTAACTCAAGCACAAATAACTTATATATATGTATGAAAAATGAGTATACCAAATGAAATTGATACATACATATATAAGAAACAAAATATGAGTATATACGAAAATAGAGTCAAATTGATACCAATTGAAAAGATCCAATGATACCAATTGAAAATAACAATGTAAATCATGTATATGACTCAAAACTTATTCCTCCCTTTATATGCTCAAGATAAAAGATTTTCAATGAAGCATACAAGACATAATCGCCCAACCATCCTCCCATAAAGGGTAGAGTTTTCAAAAATAGATTTGAAAATATTTTAGCATTGAAAATCACTACCAAATGAAGAACAATAACTAGTTAAAATAAATTTTTTTTTGAAAAACTAGTTAAAGATCCTTCAAAAACATGAAAAATCATTTTTCAATAAACAAACAAACTTCTAGGTATATGTATGATTTATCCAATCCTAACAATACACGTACATATCCCAACATAAAAGAGCCTATTAATAGTGTTTGCATTAAAGCAAAAGACTCAGGTATACATGTATATTTATTAGATTTGAATTAAAATTACATATACATGAAGTAAAATCATAAAATTTGACAAAGCATGTATAAATGAGAGAATCATCAAAACTAGGCTATACATGTGCATATAGTGGGTACAAATGAGCATGAAGTGCAAACATATATAAGTCAATTTGTTACTCACTATTTGTACATGTATAAATCCAAGTTTTAATAAAAACTACATTTAAATAAGTATTTACCACATGAAGCACATAAAACAAATAAAACATGATCATGCTAAAAATATCATGAATGAACAAGCATGAACATAAATAAAATGGGAGTTTAGAGATTGCTGCCAACTCCAAAGCTCCAATCATGGTGGTCATCCCACCAAAATCTCCTTGATAGTGGTGCTCCAAATGTATGTCCTTTTAGTTCAAGTGCACTCACCATCAAGGCATCAAATCTCTCACGTCTTATGAGAGCCCTCACCTACATCAAAAACAAAAGGTGGGGACTTTGGTACCCATTTTCTTTTGGGTCCTTGGGGGTTAGCTTTGTAAGGAACCCAACAATTTTTATTAGCAAAATTTAAAACATGCAACTTATCAAAACAAAATTTTGCTAGATGGCCTTTGCGGCCACATTGTGTACATTTGTACACCTTAGGATGCTTATATGTGTGGTGTGATCATGACGTGCAACATAAGCATGATGATGATGTGCATGAATATGAGGAGTTTGTTTTTTTGAAAACATAGACTCCAACCTAGAATGATTAAAAGCACAAGAGCTCAAAGTTGAGCTCAAACTATCAATTTTATTTTTAAAAATTCAATCTCACTATCATCATGGTGGCATGTAAAGAAAGGTGAGAATAGAATCATCTTCCTTTTCTTTTGAAAAACTTTTTCTTTTCCTTTTTCAACAAATTTTCTTTTTAAAATATTATTTTCTTGAAAAACGACTTCCTTTTGTTTTTCCCACCAAATAATTTTATTTTTCAAAATCATATTTTCTTCACACAAATCATTCAATTTAGACATCAAGGAAATATTTTCATTTTTCAAATCATCATTTTCTTTTTCTAAGCATGCAATCTTAGATTTAAATGAATCTTGTTCTATATGCATGCAATCAAACTTCTTTTTCAAATTTTTATTTTCTTTCTTAATCATGTCATATTTTTCAAGAAGTAATTGACAAAAAGTGGTAAGCTCATCATATGACATGTCCTCATCCTCGGATTCGGTAGTTACCTCAAGGGGGTTATCCCCTTAGACCATGTAGCACTTGTTGGAGGTGTTGCTTCCAATGTCCGAATCACTCCCGGCATAATATAGATCCTTTTCGCCTAGGGAGGTGATGATGTTCCAAGTTACAAAAGCGAGTCAATGTTAGCAACCCTAAATAAGTAATCATCATTTAGGGTACCCTTCAAAGCATTTAGGGCTTTTGCATTAGCCTCAATGTACTTGCTATCATTAATATAAGAATCTTTAATTGTAGCAAGATAAACATGAATGCCTAAGGCCTTGAGGTACATAGACATCTTAACCTTCAAATTTGGATGTTAAGGATGTCAAAGGTGGGTGGTGACATAAAGTCCATGGTGTGTGTACAAATATTGTGATTAGCCTAAAATGAGGATCTTAACTCTAGGTTGTAAGGCCCAAATCAGAGTACCAAGCTCTGATACCAATTGTAGGTTCACCTAGAGGGGGGGTGAATAGGTGATGGCTAATCTAATGGTCACTTAATGCCAAATAATGCGGAAGTGTAAACTATGATGACCAAACTAAAACTATTACACTAAACACTACGTATAACACAAGAGTGTTGTCGAATTCCCCGTGAAGGGCTCTGGACAAACTCCTCTAGATTCCCCTAGATATGGGTTGAGGTGCCGTGTTGGCTCTCTTGGTTAAATATAAGTGTTAGTCAATAATCCCAAGCAATATATCAATATGAGCACAAGGAATATATCATGCATATAAAGGTAAAGACAAGATAAGTAATGCAAGATATAAACAAGAGATAGAGAGAGAGAGAAATGGCAATCGCAAACACAAAGGGTTTGTTTCGAGGTTCGAGCACCCTTGCTCTACATCTCCGCCTTCGACACACGAAGGATTTTCACTATGTAAGATCCCAATGGATCTCTCCTTGGTGCCGCAACACCTACAAGCCCTCGGACTCCCTAGTCCCGTACACACGCAAGCTCACTAGCTCGCCGAGGCCGCACCTCAAACCACCGAGTTCACACAAGAACTCTAAACCACCACGAGCACACTTGCCCGTTTCCTCAAAGTACAAAGAATGAAATCTCTTGGTGATCTAAACATTTTGATCACCAAAAAAACTCTCACTACAACACTCCTATAGGATGAGTATGTCTATGAATTGCTCAAGTGTTTGTGTGAGAAAAACTAGGAAGAGAATGGTGGAGGAAAACTCAAAGAAATCTCTTTTAAAACACACTCTTTATAAACTCTCCTTTTGATTGGAAATATTTACTCTAAATCAAGTGGAAGAAAACCTCTAAATAGCTCAGGAAAAACTGGTGAAAACCCACTTGAAATCTTGTACAAAAACAATGATCAAACCCCCAAATTTATAGGCTGTCAAAAACTAGCCGTTGGGGTTCTGTCAGACCTGTCGTCGACCACCCGGTCGACCGCCAACGGTCAAGAATCCGACCGTTGGAGCCTCCGGTCGACCGCCCGGTCGACCCAAAGAACAGAGAGCACTGCTCTCAGTTCCGGTCGACTGGGTCGGCAGACCGGCCATCTGCCAGGTCAAGGCGTGCACGTCCGTGCACGTCGGTCGACCGAGCCGGTCGACCGACTTCAGCCCTAGTCGACTTGATAAGTCGACTAGTCGACTTGGCTGAAGCCTGAAACAAAAATCTGATAAGGGATTTAAAACTTGGTCTTTTTGATTGAAATAAAATCCCAAAATACTTTAAAAATCTAAAAAAATAGTTTACCAATATACTTTGATATACAAACATGCTTGCACAAAATCAAGGCATGTTATAAAGATTGGACTATTTTTGTAATATGGAAATATTGGCTCAAATGAAAACTTGTATTTTCCAAAACTTGTTTTCCATAAACTTCTTCATGATACAAAAACAAGATATTTTGAAATAAGCATAGTGTGTATGGATATGATTCACTACACAAATAAGATGAAATATCTATGTTTTTGGCATTAAGCTCTAATATGATTTTGGATAAAAGACATGCATATAAGAAATTCCAAAAACCAAAAAGTATTTTTCCAAAAAAAAGTTTTTTAAAACTAAAAATTCTTTTATGAAAAGACAACTAAAACAAGAGTGTGTGTGTGATATATACTTGAGCAATCCACCAACTACTCTATCCTTTACATTTTATCTAAAACACAAAAATCTTATACCTAGACACAAGTCTTGATCTTGAAGTATTCCCTTGAAGTCTTCTCATCATCTTGACTTGGTCCAAACTCCGTGCTAGCTCCAATCTTGACTTTGAATCTTTTGTTGAAGTTATGCACCTACTAAGATCTTGATCAAAGAATATGTCACTAATTAAACACAAGATCATTAGTAAACATAACTACATGAGTTGATCATCATCAAAACTAGAGTGATGGGCCTTTAGGCCAAAAAAAACAATCTCACAACAACACTCCTATAGGTAGATATAGCAATGAATATCTCAAGTGTTTGTGAGAAAAACAAGGATGGAATGTGTGGTGAAAAACTCAAAGAAATCACTTTGAAAACTCTCTTGATAAACTCTCTTTTGATTTGGAAATATAAACTTGTGGATATAACCACTGAAATAGGTATGCAAGACTAGCCCAAAAACTCTTCTCAAATCTCTTAGCTAAAACAGCCCAAGAAAGACCCAATTTATAGGGTCTCAAAAACTAGCCGTTACAGCCCGGTCAGCAGCCCTGGCTGCTGTCGGTCGACCGGCCCGGTCGATCGCCAACGGTCAGAAATATGACCGTTGGGCCAGCGGTCGACCGGCCCTGTCGACCGAGGCCTGGAACAAAGGCAGACACTCTCTGCCGGTCGACTGGCCCGGTCGACCGGGGCTTTCCAGAGAGCAGAAGCTCTCTGGCGGTCGACCGGGCCGGTCGACCGGCCCTCTAGCCAGAACTGGCGTGCACGTCTGTGCACGTCGGTCACCGACTCGGTCGACCGACTTCTAGCTCAGTCGACCGGACCGGTCGACTGACAGAAGCCAGACCAGAACTAATAGGGATTAAAAACTTGGCTTTTTGACTTTGATAAAATCTCATAAAATCTCTAAAATTCTAACAAAAATAGTTTCAGTATAATACTTTGATATACAAACATGTTTGATTAAATCGAGACATGTTACAAACATTTTGAACTATTTTTGTAACTTAAAAATTTGGCTCAAAACAAAATCTGTATTTTTCCAAAATAGATTTTTCCAAAACTTCTCCAAATACAAAACAAGATATTTTAAACACTTTTAAAGCATAGAGTATATGGATATGATCCACTACACATACATGATGAAATATCTATATTTTTGACGTTAAGATCTAAAATTGTTTTGATTAAAACACATGTATATATTAAACTCTAAAAATCAAAACGGTATTTTTTTCAAATGAAAACTCTTTTGTATTTTTCCAAAATAAAACACTTTTATGAAAACACATCTAAATTTTGTGTGTGAGTGTATATGGTATACTTGAGCAATCCACAACTATTCTATCCTTTACATTTTATCTAAAACAAAATCTTAATAAACAAACCTAGACTCAAGTCTTGATCTTGAAGGTCTTCACTTGAAGTCTTCTTCTCCTCAAGACTTGGTCCAAACTTGATCTAACGAGTTAGACTCCTCTTGAGTACTTGATGTGGTCTTGATGCACAAGCTCTTGAATCAAACCGTGTTAGTTTCAAAACTTGACTTTAAATCCTTTGTTGAAGCTAAACACCTACTAAGATCTTGATCATAAATCTGAGACTAATTAAACACAAGATCATTAGTACTATAATTACATTAGTTGATCATCATCAAACTAGAGTGATGGGCCTTTGGGCCAACATATACCTCCATAGAATTCAAAACTTACTTGGCAGGTAAAGGCATCGAGCACCAGCTAAGTATTCTAAGATGACCAAAAAAGAAGGAAGTAGTAGAGCGCATGAATCAGACACTTAAGAGCGAGCCCAGTATCAGATTATAAGCTGACATATTAGAAGAATTTTAGACAGAAGCGGTGAATCATGCAAGCTACCTAGTAAATAGGTTACCATATACGGTCGTTGATTTTCAGATCCTAAAGGAGATATG